>JAJHUR010093921.1:0-36337 GCA_027495735.1 Lutjanus campechanus | reverse complement strand
GTTGCTTTTTCACAGCCGTTGCCTTTTTTTCCCCTCCCCAATCCAGTCTCCTCCGGCCTCTCCTTCCTCTCTCAGGTGGTGTTGGACCACAGTGGTGTGCCCACTGGCAGCAACGGGTCTCCATCCATATTCAGTAAAGCTCTTTTCTCGGGTGGGAAGCAGTGTGACGGCACAGAGAGGAGAGCGATGCCATGCCTCAGAGGACAGCTGTGTGTGAGTCCATATTCAGACTCTCTTTTGCTTTATCAGAAACAGTTTTCCAGACACAGTCGTGCAGATACTTGGACATAAATCCTCAAACCCTGTAATAAAGGGATAAAGGGATAGTTTTCATATTTTGAAGTGGGGTTGTATGAGGCACTTATTCATAGCAATGTATTACCTACTGTAGATCCCCAGTTTGTAGAAGTAGCACGTAGAAGTACAGGTGTAGGATAGGGTTGTAGGCTGTGGACACGGTCAAGAACAAAACATTTTTAGCCACAAGTTTAAGTATACAAACTGGGGGCACTCCAATCTACCACACCAAATCATCAGTCGGCTGTGTTAGCACTCCTAACCACAATCATTGCAGTTACCGTGTTCATGAGTTCATATATGAGTTCACAAGTAACATTTGAAGGTGGCAATTGTTGCTCAAAATGGTCAATTTTGGTCAACCAAATATAAGCTTGTAAGAATAATAAAGTAGTTTATCATGGATTGACCTCTTTAATAAATAAATCTTAATTGTTTATATGTTTATGACTCATCAGCATTTTGATCCAAAGAGTTGTTCAAGCAGCAAGATCTTCACCACTGATCATCCTTAAAATATTGCACCCTTTTCTGCTGACCAAGTCTTTCTCTCTGAGTTTTAGCAGCTACCACATGTTTTCCTGAACGTTTTCGAGGTTTAGACATTCTGAAGTCGGTTCAAATTGAATATTCGGCGTGTAATACCTTTGGTTGTTTACATCCTAGTGCCTCCAAAATGGCCACACATCCAGATCACTGACCAAACCATATGTCAGTTCAAACATTCTATACACTGGCTATGGATAAATACCTCATACAACCCCTCTTCAAATACTCCAAACTATCCCTTAAATATTCCCAGCACTTACTTACTAGATTAAGCAGGGCTGGAAGGATGGCCCATCAGCAAAAAGCACCTCTGAAGGGAAGCACTGACAAAAAAAACATGTGGGAGAGAGGGTCAGTCTCTTAAAAATGGAGGTAAAATGAAAACTATGATGTACAATGTTAACATCACTACTCAGTTCCTGCATTTTATTTTCATGATACAGCACATACACACAGTACAAATGATTCATTCTTTCTAAGCTAATTTAGAGGCTATAATACCATAAAACAGACAACTGTTTCACTGGACAGATTTACACTCACTTCACAAATCACCATGTGGATATTTGTGAGTATTGTGTGTGCGTGTGTGTGGGCACAGGGGTGTGTGGTTTTTATGTTTTAGAAGCAACAAAGACTGGGTCAATGAGCTGCTTTGATGAGAGCTGTGAGCACCCTCTAGTGTTGAAAACACACATTTTCTTCTGTAATTATGAAAAACATGAATGACAACTGAATTGCAGATGCCACCTTCAGCATCACACAGTGTGGGTAATAGCAATAATTGCTGTTATCTAATGGATTATTTTCTGTACGGCTGCTGTCCTGCTAGATATCACTGTTTTTTGGAGGAGGAGGATTTCAATCTCAAGAGACAAATTCAAACATGGGGTACACAAAAGCTACAAAACACAGTGCAGGCAGCATCATAATGAGACATCCATCATGAGGAGAGGTAATGAAAAACAACTATTACAGGGCCCCATCATCTACTGTATATCTTACTTGTTCAGACACAATGCTAAACCATTACTCGGTACTATAGACTGATTATTGTAGAATTATCTGCGTATGAGTTCGGGAGTGGGGGTGAAAATGTCTGGCTGTGTTTAGTTTAAATTGCTGTAAAAGCAGCTTATTCCTCTGTAGTGTTAGCTGTGCATATAGTGCACAAACACATGAACAGCTCTCTTCTTACTACAGGCCCAAACTACATCACGACACACAAAATAAAGATAAAAAACTGAAGTTTGGTTAAACAGAAATGGTGCTTTCTACCACAACTCCATTTTAGTGGAATGCAGAGGCAGAACTCATGGGAGGAAAAGATTAAAACTATGGAAAAACAACTATAAAAGGAGTATTTTTTTGATTACACATACACAATCTACACTTAAAAAACGGCTTTCTGCAGCACAGCTCGTTTGACTCAGTATGACACGTGTGGGTGCCACTTGTCACTCATGGCAGCCTGAAAATGACTCCCCTGTCATGCAGCAACTGTTTGTTTTTAATGTCCTCTGTTGCTTTAATAACTTTCTCTCACTTCCACACACTTAACACACCTAATGAAACACCAATGTGCTATACATACAGATACCACACACACATAGGCTTTCCATGTTAGTGGGTGTTATTGGTGTTACACAGTGTTTGGGCATACACCAATTACATTACTTGCCTACCGTCACCATCATCTAATCATGTTATCAATATTTAGTTAGAAGACGGATGCTAGAGTTGACCCCACACCAAGTCCCTCCTCTGAAAAGCAGCTGCACCACTTAGGTCTGTCAAGCTCCGTATGTCTCTACACGTGCAGTGTGCATGGGTCTCTAAGAAAAGTGATACACAGTGTTTAATGAGTTTGGAGGGTGGCGTCTTCTTTTGTTCTATTTCAGAAACTTAAAACACAAGAGTACATGTAAAAGAAAGGTATTAAACTTTGTCTTTATCTGCTTGAATGTATGGTGCAAACACAGTAATGTCACCTCCAGCCAAACTTGCGTGAGATACCAAACTCATGGCTTATTCCCAGGGGGTTAAATTGGGAGTTGTTTTGTGGGGGTTTGAAGAGGATGAAAGTGGGCCGACGGGACACATCTCTTGCTGGCTCGCTCTCTTAGGTCTAAGCCAGGTTATCTTAGCTCTTATCCCAGCTCTATTCCTGGGGTGATCGTGGTCTAGCTGGTCTGACCGTCTCAAGGTCTGCTCCAATTAATCTCTGAATTTCCTTTTCCTACGTTTAGGAGTGTAAGACCCTTCTTGTTTTAAAAAAAGTGTCAGATGGAAACATTTAAAAGTTAGCTAGAGACAGACTTCTCAGCTGACTCAAGGAGTTTGAGTCTCCTTTAAATCTACACCTGAGAGTCATCATTTTAGCCGACAAAATCGGCTAAAAATGGTCATCAGAAACACAATTACTGCCAGTTTCGATGTTACATCTGCCCCCATATGTGTGGTGCAAGAATGGAAAGCTTGACAGACAGCAGCAGTTAAAAAGAAGGGCTGGACTCTTCAAAGGCTTAAATATAAACTGAAAGTGTTTCCTCCATACAGCAGCTGCAGAATGGCAGTGCAGAGCAGCCAGTAGTCAGTAGTCAGATTTCAGACGTAAAGTTGTAGGTTAATCACAGCCCAACATGAGGTTGTTTGATAACTGGATGTGGTTGAACAAACTGAAATCTGCTGGAGGGCAATTATTTTATCCCCAGCACTGCAAATCAGTCATGGAGGGTGCTCAGACATAAAAGTGAGTATTCTGTTGTTTGATACATTACCATGAAGGCATCAGATGGTGCTCATTTTATCAAAACTAAAGCTAATCCAAGCTAGCCATGGAAATATGCTAACATTAAAACTGGCATATATTTAACCAAAGTAACTCGTTTATTGACATCAGCTACAGTTATTGAGGTCAGTGTGAGGGCTGTTTCACGTGAAAACTTTAAACTTAATAATGAACCAACCATCTTGTTCAAAGCAAGGTTAAGAACTAAAGATCAGAGTACTCTAACATTACAGATATTGAGCCTCATCTTTCCTGTCCTATGTCCTGCGTAACCGGTAACAGCAGTGCCACAAGTTTATTAAGTGGCGGGAAATTTCCTCAGCATGGCATCCCTACACACACAGAGAGAGAGAGAGTTTTATAATTTAACACTGCTTGTACATTTTTCTTTTTTCTTTTTTTTTTGCGTGTGTTGATGGACTCACCTTGACAGCCCCATTAGCACAGAAGTAAAAAAAAATACACAGAATCTAAATTGTGAGGGAAAATGATTTCCCACAGCTATAATACAGCCTGCCCTTTTACACCTACAACCAATAATGACACATTCTGGACATATCATCCATATTTTCCAGCATTCTCACTTTTTCTGTTTCCAATTTATTTTGCCCATGCAGGCGAGAGGAGGAAGAGGAGGAGGGGAGCTGAGATCAAACCTGTTGTTTGTGTTTTTAAAGGTGTAAAAATTCTCTATAAATGCAAGATCTCTAAAATAAACCACCATGCATATATTACGGAGCATGTACGGCAGTGATTGAATTGAATACATTATTTTTACTCTACTTCGAGCTGAAAGACAAGGATACACTTACAGATGAGGACAGCGTTTGCTTATAAAAGGCGAGGGAGGTGGTTATAGAAATGAAACAAGCAGAAATGACCATGAAGACATTTTACAAGGCTGTTGTAACTATTTTAGTTTCTATGTGGGCTTTTATTGTGAAAAAATTATCTGATTACAGTTGCTGATTGATGGTGCTATTGAAGTAATGCCTCAAGGAAAATACATTCTGAAGTGTCACTACAGAACAATGAACCTAAAGAAAACTGGAGTGCATTGTTGCCATATATCCTTTCATGATGTCACATGATCCTTTGTCTTTAATCCCATATTTAGGGCTAATTTTTCCCACATATACAGTTCATCTACAGCTCATCCTCTGAAATAAAATCACATTTTTATTTGGTGTTGTTGTTTTTCTCAGGTGGTGTTAGGCCTAACATGACCAAACACAAAACAAAGAGAACAAAAACAGGTGCAACTCAGTCTTCAAATAATACCCAAAGCAGCTCAGCGGGCTTTCACACCTGGTATTATCATGTTTTTTTTTTTTCTTACTCACACAGGAAATCCAAACAAAGCTTGCATGTTAATACCAGATGTAAATAGGGTATAGTTAAAGTTAAACATGTTACCTCGGAAGTTAAATTTTAGCCTTCATTTAGTCAGGAAACCTGTAACACCACTAGATTACATCTAAGAATATTCTAAAGCATGTTTGAAAGAGACAGATTAAGTTGATCTTGTTCAAAAGGCCACTTCAGGCCTGAACCAAGAACTGGAGATGGATTCAGTGAATGTGAGTCGAAACAACCATCATCTGTCATTGAAAGGCATCACTTCAGTAACTGTGTCATTATGTGCAGTGATGACTTATATGTTAGCATTAGTAGCTATTCTGTGGGGAGCATTTTTGACAGCCACAGCAGAGTGCCAGCTGAATGACAATAAGCTATCAGTGCTGCTGCTTTAATCATCATCTAAAGACGTATCCCTCATGTAGAGAGATGTTGCAAAGAGTAGACAGGTATTTACCTTGTCAATATTAGATAAATGCATCTGAAATAGTTTGCTGTGTGTTTACTACTTTAAGCCCACTCCTCCCAGGACATGCTATAAATGCAAAACAAGTGTGTGCTGTGAGAGTCTCAACTCTGTGCAGTAGACCAGAGAGAAGGGTGTTTTTAAAAGTACTTTTGTAGCCTCTAACTGAATCTCTGTTTGTACTTTCAGGTTTCTGCTTTATTTCACTGTTGCATGTTCACCCTAGTTTACCATACTACCTTTATACCACTTAAGCCTACTTTGAGTACCACAAGCGAAGTGTCACCTAGTTCCATTAAACTCAAGAGAGGGCTGATTTCTCCTAAACTCAGCAAAAAGAAAGAATACATTTATGTATTTTTGATTTTGGGGTGAACTATCCCTTTAAGTCGTCATGTTCAGCATTCTCATTATATAGATACATTCCCATACTGTGCACACACATCTTGGTGAGCGATAATTCATTTAGAGGCACATGAAATAAGAAATGTTATCATTCGACTTGCTGCCTGGGCACCTACCTGAATCCAATCACCTCACATATTATCAGTAATAGGAAATTATGCAGATTGGCTGACCTTTCTCACAAAACCCTGCTGCCAGAGTTTAAGCAACCACCTGTGGAGATTGGGCAGAAATACACCAATAAACAAATAAATGAGAAATATGTGGGGAATCAAAGCCTCTATGTGCTCATCTGGAGCTATTTTGGGCCAACCATTTTCCATCCATTCAGATACAATAACAGCTCAGTGTTTTGTAACCATTATACTCAGCATGACTCGGTGTGGCTAGTACTGTTTTCGACCCATGAGTCTATGTGAGTGTGTGTTATCATGACAAAATGTGGTCCTGAAGACACCTACTGTAGCAGGAACTTGCACGGAAGTGGCTTTGAGAACTATGCTAGGTGTTCATACAGTATGTCTGTCTGTGGACAGATTTTGTCAGCGCGATAGTGTCATAATCGCAAAAGCAAGTACGAAACTTTATAGGTGTGTAGTGAGCGCCAGAAGTAGGGAAGTAGGAAGTAGGGAAATGGCCATTGCCTCCCGACTTTGGCACTTCTGGCTGACATTCATTTCAAGTCCCTGATCACTGTAGCCCAGTTTCAATCATTCCTGTGGCAAAATGTGGTGCGGCAGACATCTACTGTAGCAGAACTACCACAAAGGTGGTTTTCAGTACTTGGCAGGCGGACTATGCAAGATGGAGTCTACAAAATGATAATTTATGTACTTCAAATTTTCTTGTACACTGTAGTGCAAATTGGACTGTGAGAAACAAACTCGAAAATTAGCTGAACCTGACATTTAGTTTTGACACCTTCTCAAACAAGCACACAAACACACATACACACAGAGCCTCCACCCAGGTTCTCCTTTGTCTTGCAGTTTGTCCTCTCACAAAGCAGCAGAGACAGGCCCTGTCAGTTCAAGTAATGGGAGGTGATCTGTAGTGCTTGATCCAATTATAGTAAACTGGATGGCATAAAACAGCAGACAGAGGGCCTGCAAAGAAGAAAAACAGAAGAAAGCTGAAACACAAAACTTAAAACAAAAATTTACACATGCATCAGTGTGCTTCTTGCCTTTTATGTGCACGGATCACCTGTCATGCTTCTACATGGTTATACTGTAGCTGCCATTTAGTGCAACCATGTAGTTTCTGTCCAGTCTGAATACTGCATTTAACTAGCACCTACTTAAGCCCTCCAGTTGTGGAGTGCTCAGGGATCTGTGGCCTCTGCATCTACAGCCTATTAGCTCAGGCAGGCCCCATCACCCAGCTCACCCATGCATGAGATAGACCCTCTGTAATACAAATTGTCTGCACCACTTACAGCAGCTCCACCAGACAGCAAACATGACAGCCTTTAATTGGCGAGGCCTTTGGCGTGGGACAGGCTTCAGGGGTGAGAGTGTCCACTGTGCAGCCACGGCGGGGAAGGAGGGGGTAACGGGAAAGCGGGAGAAGACAGGGAGGGAGTAAAGGAAGGGACAGGACAAAAGGGAGAAGGGAGTGGTTGATGAAAGAAAAGAGGTGACAGAGATGACAGGAGGTGAGGAAGAGGGACCGCTGGAAACCCATTTCCCACCAAATTCCATTTAAGAAAGTCTTCTCTCATTAGGTGCTGAAAGGAGGCGACCAAGCAAAACTGCATGTGTGAGTGTGTGAGTGTGTGGTACTGCTTACTGAATAACCAGGCTTATGCTGGATTACGCAGAGCTGGAACAATTAATCAAATAGTTTCCAACTATTTGGCTAAATTAATCACCACGTATTTTGATAACGGTTTGAGTTTTTTTTTTAAAAGATCTAGAAAGTCTAAAGAAAGTCTAAATTCTCTGATTTCAGCTTCTTAAATGTGAATATTTCCTGCTTTCTTTCGTCCTCTATGACAGTAAACTCAATACATCTTTGGGTTGTGGACAAAATAAGACATGTGAGGATGTCATCTTGGGCTTTGGGAAACCATGATCAACATTTTTCACCATTTTCTGACATTTTATAATTAGACGGCTAATCAATTGATTGAGAAAATAATGAGATCAGATTATATGACAATAAAATAATTGCTAGTTGCCACCCTACATACAGCACTACAATGCTTACACAAAAGATGAAAAAACATTTTATGACTCATAAAGAACACATTACATAAAGTTTATGACTCATAAAGAACACATTACTAAATAATGCCTTCAGGAAACAGCACATCACAACTCATAAAAGAACGGACAACCCAAGTGTCACAGTTAAAGATGGTTGTGTTAAGTTGTGTTAAATTGCCTTGTCTGTAATATTTTTACATAAATTTACATTTGAGCCACCAAAAGTGTACTTTAGCCACCAAATTTAGGGGCTTGGTGGGCCCTGCTGAAGAATATTAATGTGTATCCCTGTTTAAGAATAACATGTAGTTAATGTTACATTAAAAACTCCATGTATAGTTTTCTCTTATTAGACATTCCCATTTACTGGAATGCCTCTTCTTCAAACACAAAGTACTATTAAGACCACAAGGATCCAAACAACAAGTTTGCTGAGAGCAAAACTACCAGCTAACATCAGTATGGAAAATACCACAAACATATGGTCTGAGTAAAACTGCAGAAACTGAATAATCATTTAATTAACTTCAACTTCAATGTTTTTGCTTGACCAATGTCAATATTTACTTGTCCATGTGCATTTTCTTTTCTTTATTAGTTATCAAGCAGTTAAAGAATACTTACACTGATTATACTGTGTAAATTGAGGCTGCAACATCTTTAAAATGCCAGAAAATAGTGAAAAATGTCTATTCCAGTTTTTCAAAGTCCAATATGATGTCATGAAATATTTTCTTTTGTCAGTCTAAAGCCCAAAGATATTAAGTTTAATGTGATATTTAATTAAATATTTATATTTATGAATATTTAATGAAGAAAAACAGAAAATCTCCATAACTGAGATGCTGAAAACAGGGTTTTTCTGCATTTTTTGCATAAAAATTATTATTTAATTGTTATTTATATAATTAAGTGATTATCAAAATAGAATGAGGTGAATGAGCTGCCAGTTTTACGAGGCCAACATGCCATTTTACTTGCCCCAGCTAGTGGGTGAGCCCTGATATGAGATGCAGTGGTCATAGCTTTGAGTGGTATCTCTAGCAACAAGCATCATAAGAGTTCCAGCACTCTAAGCATGTGCTTTGTGGTACACTGAAGGCCTGCTGGACATGTACTGTATGTTGGTGTCACTACGGGCCAGTGCAAAAAGAAACAATTGCAATTCATGACAACCACCAGCAGGGGTCACTGCAGGCCTAAACTTTCCTCTAATAATGTTCCTGAGTTTATCCAGTTTTTTACCTTCACACAGGTATAAAAGATCTACTTCACATCTAATTCAAATAGCTTTGAGGATAGTTTTGTTATTTATTGTGTCCTTAAGCTTTTGTGATATCTTCTCTGTTCTGGGGGTTAATTCAGCATTAGAAACATACAGCAGACGTTGGTGATGACGAGCAAGATGAGACATTATTTCACTTTTTATTACATGGGTCTTGATCAGCATGGGATGGTCAATTTAAGTGATAAAGCAGTATTAAAGGACTTATAGCTGGTAACTTAAAGTGGTCCAAACAGCCCCAACAAGCGAGCAAATCTAATGGGGTCACTCATAAACACAGTCATACAAACATACTTTCAGTGCTGTTGACATACAAAAATGTGAACAGGCAAAAGTGTACGCTTATTTCAACCACACAGCAAATGATATCTGATTGTGTGAAAACTGGCCTTGAGTTGAAAAGACCAGAGTCTTCACTTCACAAACACGACAAAACAGATCCAGACACAAAGACATCCACATGTGTGAGTGCAGACACACACTGAAAACTGAATAAAAAGATCCTCTTCACAGACAGGTCCACCACGTGTTGCCCCACCCACGCACCATCATCACACATACACACAGAGCGACAGAGTCCTGTAATCTCTTAATCTCTCCAGTAAGAATCAGGATGGTTGTGTTGTGCAGACGAGAAAGTAGAGCTGCTTGAACCCAGGTGTGTGTGTGTATGTTGTGATTTGTGCAGCGGGCTTTGCTTAAAGGCTCTTTGGGGGTTCAGACAAAACTCAAAATAGTGAAGGAACATTCAAAATATACAGTTTGTCCCTGGTATGTCTTTCTGTTTAAAGCAACCAGGTCACACATTGCAGGAATGCAATTTGTGCAACGTAAAGATGCAGCAGTGTGAAACTTTACAAAGAGCTAAAACCTTGTTATTACAAACCTCCACACTATATTCTGTATTTGATTCAGTACTTGCTGGCCTTGCTATCTGCAGTCTTTGCAGCAAGCACTGTCGGATCCTGGTGGGGCTTCGAACACAAGGACTCCAGCTAAAAGTAAGGACAAGTGAAGTCACATGGGAGCCTGTTTAGAAAGTCACTATCCACCTTTAAATCTTCATAGCCTTGACTATCACAAATCCCATAAAACACCTATGTGATTGCTTCTTCTGGGCAGTCCTATAAGCACTGTCAACACTATAACTATGTAGCTGCACTACTTTGGTTTATTACACTGCTTGGTGATTAATGCCCATTTCATTCACAAATTAATGAACCAACCAAGCAATGACCATAGGGCTGGATATCATCAGTTCCAAGCAGGAAGCTGTTCAAAGACCTGGGATCAGCTGGAGAATCTGCTTTTACTCCGCACACTTGACAGCCTGGATAACTGGACTAAAATGAAAAAAATTGACAGTACTGACGATGTAAAAAATACAAATAACAGTCAAAAGGAACATAAAGACAAACAGTAGTCTGCCTGAAACAAGGGGGGATGTTTGTGCGTGATGTTTTTGGTATTGGGAAACAATGGTAAAGTGAGACCTCTTACTTTCTACATGTTAAAGAGCAGCTAGCTCAGGTCTGACAGTCATCCACCTCGTCAACTTGTGTATTTCTCTACTTTTACCTAGAGCTGTGACAGTATGGATTATTTTCTCACCATGGTGAAATAGCAACATGGTGAAAGAGCAACTGCCCAAATAATTACACTTTATTGGACTTTATTGAAGGACACTGTCCAGTAAGGGATAGGGCAGTGCAAAATGTGTGTGTGGTGTGCAAGTGAGGGACATGGCAGCAGACTGAGTGACACTGCTGCTCATAGTGGAGCAGAAACCTAAACTTAGCAGTAAGCCGTCAATCCGTAAATCAATCAATCAGTAAATGGACAGTATATGTTACAGTTAATAAATGCTGCAGCTTCTCAAGACCTAGAAAAGTTTCATGTTATTTCCCAACTGCTGGAAGAGTGACAGAGGTTAGCCAATAAGTAAACTGACCAGGACAGGCTAATGTTAAGTTAATGATATCGCTACGAGGGATGTGCATGAGCGGTCGACTACACGATTAACCGTTGCCACTCTCGCTAGTCGGGACCAGAAATACTAGTTGGTTAAACTATTTATCAATATTTGAATCTGTACAATGCCAGTTATCTGTTGCCTCTAAGATATTATGCGGCCATCTGCCACTAGCCAGGGCTGTGAGCCTGTCAGCCAGCAGCCCCACTCACCCAGCGTGTATGCCCCGATGGCCCACCCAACCCCGGATGTTCTTATCAGCAAAGTTGGACAGATGACAGCTCGGAAAACCAGCGTGGTTTGTCAGTTTTAATAAGGTTTAATGTAGTTTGTGACAAAACAAACTAGTATATAGTCACTCAGCTGGAGCAACATGTGACCACATTCAGCACAGACACGGACATTAACCTGTAAGCGAAGCAGCTGCTGCTGCTAGCACCGCTAACGTTAGCCACACTGTGTGGCAGGCTTACAGCTAACGTCAGCTCCAGGTAAACAATGTTGTTTACCCACAGACTCTGTGATTCTTTTCGGTCTGATAAGGTGAAGATGTAGTGAGTTCTTGTCATGTTTTGAAGGATAATGTGCAATGTTTGTGTTGCATGGCAAAAATGCCACACATTTCAGCAGTATTTAAAGTACAATTTGGCAATTAGACTATGATTAACGGGTTCAAATGGCTCTTAATACACCCAGTATTTTTTTGGACAGTGTTTAATGTTATCAGTTAATTAACTGTGCCATTCATTAGCGATGCCAAGAGGCCGTGGGCTGAGTGTCGACCAACCATAGGCTGTGTTACTGACTGGTCAACCAATCAGAGGCTGTTTTGTCATTTGAATAGTTCTGTTCTCAAACGCACTGCACAGTGGAATAACACAAGATTGAACCTTCAAAATAAAATTTGCGTTTATGACTCAACCTGTTGTTTCTGGGCGTAATTCTAATGTAGGGTTTTTTCCTGCATCCTTCTATGTCATGTAACATTAGACAGCCGATCACCAGCATTATTAGATCTCACCGACGCTGATGAAATTTACTCATACTTACGTTAGTATCAAAATCTCGTACCAAATTCTGAGGCGTTTTTCAATACTCAGTAGGATCAATCAGTTAACTAAGTGTAACTATTATGGTTTCTTGAACTGCTTAGTAATAAATGCTCATTTCATTCACAATTAATGAACTAGCCAGACTTAGAACAACACCTGTACATGCAGCATCCCACATGTAATGCTCAGGAAGACTGAGTGCCTGATGTCCATTTCAGAGTTCACTTATTTCCATCCAGACACCGCATGCTTGAATAATGTAGAGCATCTTATTACTTCATTAAGTATTTCTTTGCCAAGTCTCACAGGGTATGGACATATTTAGCATTTTATCATTCAGCATGCACGCTCTGTAAGCAGATATTGCTCTGAGTAACCCCCCCTGTGTTGGGGTCTTCGCCAGAGATGCGTAGACACCTCACCCAAATCTTAGCTGGGGGCTATGAGATGCTGCAATAAGAATACCTCTTTCTTGTCTTGCTTGTGCACTAAATCGCTTCACTTAGCAGGATGCTTTATTTATGAAATGAGGGAATCTTACACCGTGGGCGGACAGTTCAGTGCCTAAGTCTGTGGATGGCAAGGGGCAATTTGAGGAGAGAGGAAAAGGGATCTTAATAAGGAAAAATGAATGAAACCTGTCCCTCAGCTCAAATATGTCCAAAAAGAACAGCTAGCCTCCACACAATCCCACTGTTTCCATTTTAACAAATCACCCACATGATGGAGGGAAATGCATTTGAATTTTTCTTCTTGTGTGAGGGAGGACAGATTCACGGAGGATCGTTTAAAACTCGGTTTGCCCACGTTCGCCCAAATATCCCATATCCCAAGTAATTACATCTAATCAGTTGTGTAATGCCGTGTAAATCTGTTTAAACTCATTCGCTGAATTCAAATGAGGAAAACAATGTTTGCCTTTGAGTTGTTAGAAATCAAGTAAAGTGTTTATTGCAAAGCAAGAATGAGATTAAACTGATTTCCAAGAGGGGGAAACAAAATGAGTGCAGAAATTTCATGACACAGTATCAACTCACACAAAACAGAGCCATGTGCATGTCTGTGTGTGTGTGTGTGTGTGCGCGCGCGCGCACGTGTCTGTGTTTTCTCTGTGTGTACACAGAAATCAAAGGGTCTTTGAGGCGGTGGAACTGCGTCTGCATTGAGGCCTTCGGTTCTTTTAGCCAGAGACTGTTGTGTTGCCATGGAAACGCCTGTTGAACGAGGGTTCTATGAATCCTTCAGAAACCCCCATTTTCTCTTCCGACCACTTGGGATCTTTTCATAACACACAGATCATACAAAACTTTCTGAGGCAGGGAGGGCGTCCAGTCGGCAGTAAATTGGTCAAAGTGTCGTCGCAGTTTATCAGTCCGAGGGTTCGGTATTGTTTCAAACAGAACACCTTGGCGATGCATGCGCACATATACAGTGTTTGCATGTAAGCAAAAAGGCCAAGCAAACATCATGCATGCTAAAAAGACAAATGTTCACAGCTGGAGAGGCAAGCAAAGCAACAACCTTCTCCTCTTTCGTTCTTTCTCTCTGTCTCTTTCAGTGGACCATGAGCGCTGGGTTAATAACAGCACTGTCAACAAATGTGCTTTTCTTTATCTCATGTCCTTGCACAGAGACAAAAAAAAAAAAGCGAGGAGCCGTAGTAGGCCACATAATCTTTAAAAACTTTTACTTTCTCTTATTTCTTTGCTCTCTGTTATATTTGCCAATATATTAAATGTATCATTTGGATGCGAGAATCTGTAGCCCATGGAAAGATTAAACTGATCCCATATGAACGATAATTTGTAGTATCTTGAAGAAGAAATGAAATTTTATGAGGGCTGTGAGAGGCAGTTCACTGGGTAGTGGTATGATTGTGATGGGAATACAGACACAAATGCTAATCAATATTTCAGCTCAGTGTAAAGACAGCGGATGCTGATGGGAGACTTTCAAACAAACAGTAGAGGTCCCGAGGTTTTCAGGCGAGCACATTAGACCTTGCCATTGCTGCTTGGTACTTCAGGCTGTTGCACCTTTAGCATGAATGATTAATCCACTTCAGCTTTTATGTGTCTTGGAGGGGAGACAAAGTGTTCTAGCTCATCAGTACTACATCCAAGCATACTTTAGTAATGATGGTGACATAGTGCTAGCTTTAAAGAGGACCCTTTATCCTAATCAAGTCCTCTGAATTCATCTCTCTTTTTCCTTTCCCTTTCTCTCGCCGTCAACGTATGCATTAATCAACCCTAAGTAGTGTAGTTTCCCTTAGCTACGAGTCAGCGCAGGATTCTTTTGCTACAGTCAACAGCAGCATAATCTGACATTACTGGTCTGCATAATGAGGGATCTCTTATGTTGACAGTGTATTGGTTATACATACACTGTGGTGTTTACTTGATTTCCTTGCAACAAATAGAACCGTGGAACAAAGATTGTGACACTTAACAGCTGTGCATTAATTTGTTGGGCTTTATTCAACACATTCAACACAGATTGACTGGCGTGTAATTGTCTGCTCAGTGTGGAAATACATAGTATATATATGTGTGTGTGTGTATATTTCAGGGGCTTTATTTTTTATTTATTTTGGCCCTTTTCTTATGGCACAAGCTTGATGAGCAGGAACAGCTAAAGTTTACTTAAAACAATTATTTTACTATTTCAATATGCAGTATAGCAATGATACTGCTGAAACAAAAGTCAAAGATGTGATGTGCATTGTTTTTGGAAATGTGGGAATGACTCAACCTTTTCCCATGGCCTGGCATTTAAAAAGCCAGCAAAAATCGCAATCAATCAAGTTATATCGAATCACAATATTTGTATAATCACAACACGTATCGTATCATGATAATATTGAATCTTGAGATAAGTGTGTCGCCCCAGCTTTACCTAGATAAGTTAGACTTGGAATCATCTGTGAAAAGTTTCACCCAGAACCCCCTATGAGAGGTTCTACAGAGAACCCTTCTATGGTGCAGTGGTTCCACCCTGAACCATCTCTGGGGGTTCTATCCAGAACCTTTTTACCTTTGAAGGCTGCCAGCAAGAACTCATCCTGTTTTTTTTTCCCAAGAACTTCTTTTATATTCCAAGAATTTTATCTAAAACACTTTAGGGGGTTCTACTGAGGACCCCCGGGACTAAAGAGTTCAAGGACCTCAACAATCCTTGAAAAACTCTTTCTGCCAAAAAAGGGTTCTTTGGATGAAAAGGGTTCTTAATGGAACCCTCAGTCTTGCAAAGAACCCTTACTTCAAAAAGGGGTTCTTCAGAAACAAATGGTTCTCGGTAGATCTTCAACACTTCAAGAGGAACCCTTTTGAAACCCTTATTTCTAAGAGTGCACAAATAGTGACTCAAAAGCAGCTGGACTTGTTGGACACCAAACAGCAGGTCCAGCTGCCTTTGACTTGCAGATCTCCGGACCTGGAGGATCTTAACAAACAACTCTTAACCACATTTTTAGGGGTTTTCATTATGAAAAGTGAAATGTTTACCAAAGCCTCGGCTCAGGCGGTTCACTGAGTATTGTGGAAGATTGATTTTCCCTTTCATCAAAAAAGTAAGATTTCATTTTGTAGGATGACTGTATTCAGTCGAGAAGACACTTGAAGATCAAACTCTGTTGAGGAAACTCTGATTTCAAAGTGGGACACGTCTTAGTCTTTGGGTTTCACAATACCACTGCTTTGTAAAAGGTACTTTTGTTCTTTTTTTGCTGGCAAAATTAGTCTGTATTGTTGTACTACATAATTAGTTATAGTATTAGTACTAGCAAATAGTAGAAAAGGTCATTTTTAGATGTAACGGTAATGTTAACAAGTTAACCAGGATCCAGAACCACCAAAAATGTGTCCTAAGACTGCAGCAAGAGTTATTTTGCTTTTACATTCATTCAAAAAATGTATACACACTTAAATGTGAAATAAATAATAATGTTGTATAATAATAAAAATAAAATGTTGCACAGACAGAATTACTTGGGTCAGCAGGTGCAATGTAAACTGTATACTGTGTACTTTAAGTTAAGTACATGGTGCAAGGACCCGTCAGCTAGTAGAGAAATACAGTGATTTTCTCTAAGAAGAATGTCTCTAAAGAAAAACTCTGAAAAGCTATTCAAAGTGTTCAGGAAGCTTCTTACTTTCAAGTAGTGTACAAACCATCGTTTACTGTGTCATTGTGTCTTTGTAAGTACAGATAATCGGACATAAACAAAACCTATGTGACTTTGTCAGCTTACATTCTTAGAAATAATGATTCAAAAAGGGTTCTTACTGAAGGGCCGAGGTTCCATTTGCTTCTTCATCCAAAGAACCATTTTGGAAGAAAGTGTTTTTCAAGGATTATTGAAGCACTGCGGGAAAGATTATGGATACAACCCTCACAGAGGGTGAAACTGTGACACCAGAGAAGGGTTCTTCTTTAGAACCTCTCACTGGGGCCGCTGACTAAAACCTTTCACAGATGGTTCTATGTGTAGCCCTTTCTGTTGGATTCTAGGTACAACTCTCTGAAAGGGTTCCCAGTGGAACCTTTATGAAAGGTTTTACAAGGAACCAAAACAGGTTCTCCCATGGGGACAAACCAAAAAATCCATTATGGTTGTAGATAGCACCTTTATTTCAAATAGTTTGACTAATTAAATTTAATATTTTCTACTAAGTATAATTTATTATATGACCATTTACTTAAGGTTTTCATTCTTTAACGCTGTACAGTATAAGGGGCTCATTTACTTTGAAAGTGCTATTTGTCAACGGCATTTGCATATAAATTTAATCAGCCTCTTTCTTTGCATTTAGAAGAACTTTGTACTGAACCATCACACTTTATTGTTACAGTACAGTCTTTTTGTAAAAAGCATGGTTTTTACCTCATGCCAATGCAGCACTGGTGTAAATGTCAACGTGGGAGTGTTCTTTGAATAGGCCCATTAGTAATTACGACACTACACTTTTCAAGCCTCGTGCTGACATAAAATGAATGAGTAAGGGATATTTTCCTTTGAATAAGAGTAGGCTGAGTCTTGAATATCTTCCAGATTCAGTGCTCATGCAGTGTGTCAGGCTTTCCAGCAATGGGGGGATGATTGGATAGAAATGACTGTTTAATGTCAAAATGTTGCCAATCAACAAAAAACTGCAAAATAAAAAGGGATTCCAGAAGAATAGGAGAGGATCTTTGGTCTGTCAAGTCAAAATTTGTTCAGACAAAGAGAGACTGAAACCTCCTTAATTGGACCGTATTTCTCTGAAGCCAGATGTGTAACTTTGTCGTGAGAGACACATTTGGAGGTAACTTGCTGAAATGGTGTTTGTTGATGAAGGTAAAATCCAGGCCTTTCAACATTTCAAATTCATTACAAGTTACTTCATTACATATTCATTGCAACACCCCAACCTGAAGCACAAACTTCCAAAGGTGTTTAAAAAATAATCTCTAGAATCTGCACCCAATTGTGCATTCAGAGATATTTCTGGTGGAGCAGCATGTCTGTTGAGCCCCGATGATCAGCACGAATGTCGAGTCAATTTTAAATCTCTAATTACAAACCAGTTCCATCTCTTTTCCATGGATCTGACACTGATCATCTCTGTTCTCCATATGCCTGCTCACCCAAACTTTGCTCTGTGCTCCATAATTTAACATTTGGATTGAGTATTTAACATCATGGATTCTTTTGGATTGTGACATTGCAGTAAAGATAAAATAATTATGTTAAACGGAATGCAACCACAACCTGAAGCATTTATGTTCATTTGAAATAGGGTTGGTCATTGAGAAATAAGACTAAGAAATCAATTCCAAAATTACGATTCCAAAGAAATCATTAAGCGATTTTAATTTCAATTCTGCTTATTGATTCCTACACATATTTAACTTGCACTAGTTTCAATTTCAGTTTACTGTAAATGTTTACTGTATACATGTATGTATTCCTGTCTCCTAATGTAATGTATTATTCTCAGGCAACCTACTCAGCCATTGCTAAGTTGCCTGACTAGCAGCTGAATGGCACAAACTGTCTTAACAACCACCTCAATTTTGCAAATGCTATGCAACAAAACGCTTCATAAGGTCAGGGTATTCACAATCATTACAGTAAAGTAACCTAAGTAAACCCCAAAATATTTAAGAAACCAATAAAAAGAGGCCACCTTTGATGTGGTTATCTAGATAGTGTTAACTTAGCTCAGTGTTTCCGCTAGTTACTTCTGTCCATTGTAATTAGCATTTCACAAAACTTCATGAGAAGAACACAAGAGGACACTCAAAGAATCACAATCAATAAGCAGAGTCTGAATCATTAAAATCCAAACAAAATCCAACTCTTGCTAACTTGCTCAAGTCAGTTATCTTCCAACAATATGTGCAAGGTTGATGCCCAATAAGTAAGCACTGAATAAATAGATTTATCCATATGTTGCAACCTAGGTGGAGTGTCCTGCTCTCTGGACAGAGCCAGAGCCAGTTTGGGCATAATCCCACAGACTCTCAGCATCATGGGCCCATTTGATAATCACCAATAATAGATGTATGGACAGGAGACTATTTGTCTTCTCTCCTCTTTATTATGAGGATTATGAGGGGGGGAAACACTGTTAAGTGTTAGATCATCATCTAGCAGTCTGAAGCCCATCATGCTTTGGCCTAATGCTGTACTGAAAGTTTGTTAAGTTTGCTGTTTTATATTCCAAAATACAAACGTTAGGCTACTTTTTGTTGTGTTGTGTCTGTTCAGAACATTTTGGTTTATGTTTGTAATTGTCATATTTGTGCTGTGCTATTATTTTATTTTATTTTAGTTTCAGTCTTATTATGGTTTTAACCATCAGTGAGGTGTTTGTTATATTTATTGACCCTAAGGCGTCCATGCAGGCATTTTATTGCTGGGCTGAGATGTAACTCTTCCACTTACTCCAACTGTAACAATCCGATCACCTATTGGCGAAGATGGCAACTAGACACAGAAAGAGAAATGATCACCCAGCCCTAGCCGTGAATCTGAGTCAAAACAGAAAAGGTTGAGAGCTATAAAACCTAAAAAAAATAATCTAAAATACACTAAAACGTAGCCCACCCATAGTTGGGTGAAATTTCTCTGTGGGTTTGTCATCATGAGCAATACATTATACTTCCACTAGCAATATAAAGATATTGATCACTGCACATGTACTTCAACAGACCAAACCAGCATATGAATCAGTAGAAACCTTCTTTTCAACCTTAGACTGACCGGATAAGTGGCACAATTAATTAAGTGACAGATGCCGAGCAGTGAGGCTAAAGGGAGTAATGGATGACACAGTAGTAGCGAGAGAAGAATGAAGTACTGAAGGCATCATTGTTGAGCTTCTGCTAAGCTCCATTTAACAGGTCACTGTGTTACTAACACCAACAATTAATGACTCTTAAAAGCTGTTTAAGCTCAACATTATCTTACAAAGGTTGCTGGGATACTCTAAAGATTGCAAAGGGATTAATCAATCTCAACATTAAATACCCAAGAGGAAAAAGGTAGCTCACATACAGATATTCAGGACAAAGTTGACTTAAGACAAGACAAAACAAGATATTCCCTTATTAGTTCCAAAACAGGGAAATTTGCAGTGTTACAGCAGCAAAATAGATATCAAAATAGAAACAGCATCAATTTAAAAAGCAATGACTAGTGAGTAAGTACACAAAGGATATAAACAGCGGGAAATGTAAAAATAAGAACTCTATGAACATGAGGAAATAATATGAGTGATATAAACTCAAAGAAATACAAGCAGGAATATAAACAGGAGGAAATATAAAAATGGGAACAATATATGCAATAAAATCTAAACAGTAAGTTGAGAGTACACCGTTGCACAGAGGAAGGAGGCAACATCTAAATTTCACCAATTTATTCTGTACATGAGCCCCTCAGTTTGTAACTAAATGTTGTTTAAAGGGATTAATTAAGTAGTTTTACCTTACCAGATAAAGACTTTAAAATGAAATACTGTGTCGTCTCATAATGCTGATACTTCTACTAATAAGATGATGCTTACATTGTGCCCATGTGACGCCAGTGTGTCTCTTATGTGGAGGGTTTTTGAAAAGTCTTAACAGAGATCGAATTTGCTATCTGCAATGATTCCTTAGCGTCGATCACGTGAAATGGAGCCATGAAGAGACTTGATAACAAAGATATGGGCATATATCACTATCAGCATTGACAATCATTCAAAATGAGTCAGAAAATATCAGTTTATCCAATACTGGCAAAAATCCAATATCGTCCATCCCCAATATCATAATTTAATGTGTATATTAACGTTTTTTGTTCACATTATTAGCTGAAGGAACGAGGTCAACAACACACGTGCAACCTAAACAGGGCAGATTCCTCACTCAAGGACACCTCAACAGGGTCGGAGCAGCCACAGGACATGAATTTATCTTGCCAGGGAAAAGATTGTCTGCTTAATTACTATGCCATGCTCATTCCACTAATACTTGGCTCTTTTAATACTGAGAAGTGTATTACAATGTGCACCTCTTCTCTTACATCGTCTTACGACAGATAGAAGAGGCAGACGAGAGGAATTCAGAGAGTAGGAGAATCCCCAAGGAGACTCCAGTGGGAGCTGAGAACACAGCGGGTGATGAATGCATTTTCTCTAATTAAAGCGAATGATGGCTTATCATTATCACTATAAGCTATCATTCACTGACTGTAGGCCTAGTGAGCTATTATTCCTGCACGTGCCAAACATCGAGAGACTGAGCAGCGATATTTGTTTGTTCAGTACTTCACACTGCACTCCTCAGTGGTGAGAAAGCCATTTTTCAGTACCCACCCCCAAGAGAAAGAGCCGCTCTGAGCGTAATTGAAAACAAATACGTAAACTGGACCAAAAAAAAAAAAATGCTTGGCAAATGAAAGGATATATCAAGTGATTAAGCTCTGTCAGCTACTTTGATTGGCTTCAAATGCAGAAAAGGAATGGCTAATCAGTTTGTTGAGTAGCCATGCAAGGCGAGCTCTCTAGGCATTGCTGCTTGTGTTCATTAGTAACATCCTGGCATTTCTCTATCCAGACCCTCACATGAAAAAGAGACACCGAGGCCTTGAAGATGGTTTTTAGTAATTTTTTTTTTTTTTTTTTCAAAGAGATGGCCTGGTAAGTAAATCACAGAGGAACTCAAGCATGATGTGATGGAATGTGGACTGACTAGTTTGAAAAATATTTCAAGCTTTATGGCATTTGTAGTCTGACAAAACTGACCTTGATGCCAATGCCTTTGCAAATCATTGATTTCTCATATTTCTGTAGAACAAACAAGGCACGAGGGAAAACAAAACTGTTTAGCAAACGCGTTTTACACTGATCTACACATGCCAGTGTAGGCATGCTGTATGATCATTTTAATATCTCTCTGACCCAATACTTTACTCAGCATTAGAGAGGAGAGACGAGCTTGTTGGATGTCAAAGTGTCAAAGAGTTGACAGAACATTAGACAGGCCCTCAGGTCCAACCTGTTTAAAGCTTCAGGGTATGGCCATGTGGGCAATGGATGTGTGTGATGTGCTTTGGGCATATTTTCATATTTTGCAACATTATTTGAGTGACAATAACTTAGAGACAGTAACTTCAGTCCCTTATTGTTGTATCACAAATAATGTGCCAAGTCCAAACAGGTTTAGGGTTCAACATTTATGTTTTTGTGGATCAGAAATCTACTTGCCCAAAGTAAATTTTTATGAGTCTACATAAATTGCTTCATTTATTAGAAGTTATCAATTGACCACAAAATCAAAGTAAATTTGAACCAAAATTACATTTTATTCTAAAGTAAATTGTCATTTTAAATCTAGGGCTGCAACTAATGATTATTTTTTATTATTTATATCATTTAGTACGTAAAATGTCAGAAAAAAAGTGAAAAATGTCTATCCCAGTTTCTCCAAGTCCATTGCGATATCTTTAAATGTCTTGTTTTGTCAGTCCAAAACCAAAATATATTCAGTTTAATATGTTAACAAACAGGGAAAAAAGCAGCAAATATCCATGTTTGAGAGGGTGTAAAGCATTTTCTGCCATTTTTACAATTAGTAATATTACTTTAATGATTATTTGATCCTAAGCAATTATTTTTCTGCAGATCAATTCATTGTTGCAGCTGTAGTTTAATCTTTATTTAAGGTAATTAATCAGAACAACGACTCTGTGTGCCACAGACTCAAAGCAAATAGATCAACTCATGAACTGTGTCAGGTTGGAAGCTCTACAAAAACTATATATTTGATTTTCTTTTTTCACTTCTTGCCGAATTGGGCAAGTGAGTTGCTAGATTTACCAGCCCATCATGGTATTTTACTTGCCCTGGGCAAGTGGGCAGTCCTTATGGTTGAGCCCTGACAAGACATCATTACTTAGAAAAATGCTCTAGAAACAAAAGGTTGCTAACTTATAATTATAAAAAAAAGAAAACACTCCACTTGTGGTTCAGTGGTTAGAGCAGGCCGCTCCCTTGAGTCTTCATGTCGACGTATGAACCCGAAATTGCTTCCAAAGGAATAGCTTTTGGTGTGTGAATGAGAAGTGAACACTTTGGCACCCTCTATGACACTTGATGAGTGTATGAATGGGTGAATGTGACATAGTGTAAAAGCCCCCTGAGTAGTCAGAAAACTAGAAAGACGCTACACAAATGCACCATTCTGTCATCGCCAGAGCACCAGAACACTTCTGGATTTTGACCAGACATTTCATTTAATAAAGGTATTCTTAACTCACCATAAAAAGGACAATAGAGACAAAAATGTGATTCATTCTCAACTTCTCCTAAATCTCATACTTTACACAACCCAGTGTTCACCTGGATGTTAATTAATTATTAATTCTGCCCACTCCAAGGGTCAGAGGAAGGATTCCTGTTTTCAGCTGTGCAACTAAAGATCTTTGACTCCTTGCTAAGTTTGCTCAAGGCCATAATTGTGCTTGATTTGAATATATGGTTGTAATTTTGGTTTTAACAAAATATCTTTTAACATTTTGCCTCAAATTTAGCAAATAAATTTGTTCTAATTATGTTCATGCTGCATGATGAATTATTACTATACATACATACCATCTATGGGGGGCATTAGATTTTATGCCCCTCCAAAGTTAAAGATGGGGTGCAATAACCCCCCCCCCAGTCCTGAGGCAAAGCAGAAAAAACACAGCTGCAAAATTTCCATAGACAAATATATATTCCATTAGCATTTGAAAGGACCACGTGCACGGTACCAGCCTTCGCAGCAGGAATCTCTGAACACGAACAGAAAATGGAAATGGCCTCAGCTTAGTAGAGTGACTTTGAAAACACCAATATGACATGTTAATACGAAGTATTGTAAAATATCATATCACTTCCATGAAGCTGTTGAGACAGACGGTGACAGATCACAGGCAATAAACGTGGTATTTCATCCTCACGGTGCGGCAAAGGTCAAGGTGCATGCAGCATGCTCAGTTTATATTAGGTTGATTATAATGTTTATTAATGTTAAAATGGCGTTCTTCTACCTGAGTGATTATTAATACCACCAGATAATAGACTGAAGCGGTCAGGTTTGGGCTGTGTTTTGACGGTAACCAAAGTTACACCTTAAAAACAAGTGCATTTCTCTTCCCAGAATAGAAAATGTCTCAATTTTGGGAAAACTTTTAATCTGTTCTTCTCAGCACATCATCATCATCATCACTCTTTAGACCATGGAGAATTATGTGATTCACCCCAAAGAAAAACCTTCTTATCGGCCCTGTTTTCTGACATATCAAGCAAACGATTAACAGTCTTATCATTTCGCATTTTCGCCCAATTCAACCAGGAATCCAACCAATGTCACCCCGAACAGCTAAAATGAGAGAAAATTTATAATCACCTAAAAAACAGCGTGCAGCTCTATTCTGTATGGAATCTGCTATTTACATTCTTTAAAGTGCCATATCCCTGAAGCATAATTTAATAAAACTTACTATAAACTTAAAAACGTTTAAAAAAATTGCCTCTCGCTTATTGCTCTGAAAAACATGAGGAGAGATATTTCATAAATCATGGCTATAAACCTGCCACAGTGATCTGACACATGTAAGACACAAACTACATGCAGCAGAGCATACATCATTAAACCTTACATGCTGAATGAAATGAGTCTTGGATTTATGCACATATAAATATATGAGCCTGCATAATGTACAGTATACCCCTGGCGGAGCGGCAGAAGATACTGTAATAGGCAACAACAACAAGGCCTGACAATTCCTCTGCCACCCCACTGTTTCATGAAATCATGAAAGCCATTTAGTACACTCAACGTGGGTTTGACAATTTCTTTGTACAGAAAATTTACTTTCCCTGATTCCCCGTCTCCCATTTCATGCTTGTTATGCTTGTATTTTTAACACTCAAACTGGAGTGTTTGTGAACTCAGCACAAGCAGCATCCTGTTTGTTTATTTGCAGCATCACCCTCTTGAAGTGCTCATAACACACTCTTTGCACTCTGTTCAAGGATACAGTCGCAGTGGGGGGAGCTCAAATATTGACAGCACTAGTCAATGGTTTAATTCTAACCATGTAAAACTTGCAAGTGATCACTCTCCCTGATTCAAAAGACCTTTCTACCATCTTCTGTATGCGTACATTATTGATCATGCTTAACAATAATTTACTGACACAGTATCCTCTCCATTTTGCAGCAGTTCTGGGGTTTTTTTATGTCAGATTTCTCTTTATACACCTGAAGGAGTGTTTCATAAAGATTTCATGTCTGATTTCAAAAACCCCACATTCTGTTCGCTCTCGTCATAACTGCAGCAGCACATTAACATGCTACACCACTCTAGAGCAGCATTCACTGGGTTGTGTTTTCATAAACTGTTAGGCAGTGATGATTATGCACTTAGTAATTTTCTTCACTCCATGCAACAGCCCTCTGCAGACGTCTCCCACACACTCTTCCTCATGCTAACCTGACACTCGGGCTGAATTCACAAAACACCTCTTCATTACTGAAACGGAAGCTGGTGTTGAATTACAGTTAAACAACAACAACAACAACAACAACAGCAAGTATTCAGTTTAATTTAGACACACAGATGGATTGACAGAGAGATAGATCATTCCTTCGTGCGTACGATTAAGCCTCCACTCATTTATACAAATTAGGTCATAGTCCACTGAATCTAGGCTGCACAGAATTGGAGCTAATTGACACTGCTGCATACTTAATTTTGAATAAAAAGGGCCAATATCCTATATCGTCTGACTGACTTAAATGTCAAGTTGAATTTTCTTTTTAATGCACACATAGCAACGTTGTTCTAGTGTAGCTATATTATGACTGATGTCTATTTTTTTATTCATCATTGAACCCATTATCACTAATTAGAGTTATTAATACTCCCAGTCCCTCGGGGGCAGCAACGACTAGCCTTTACCTGTGAACTACACTGCCTCTGGTTTACACAGTAGGATTTAGCAGAAGAAGATCCACAGATACCCCGCTGGCAATGTCTGGATAAGTCCTTGTAAAGGAAAAAGGAAGTTTTTCTTCTAAACACATTATACACGTTAGAACATAGTTGCAGAAAACACGTAAAAGGGCCGAGAGTGTTCAGGATTATTTGGGAGGACCTGAAACATGGCTCGGTGATGTGCCGGAGGCGGAGCCATGGTCCCCTCATCAGCCCCATGAACCTACACATTAACCTACACATTAACAGTGTTAGGTCTTAGGTCGTGAGAGGTTGGATGACATTAGATTGGAGAGTAGGCTGTTTGTCTGCTGTCCTCTGCAGTTCAGGTAAGACAAAAGTAACAAGTAATGAGCCAATTTAAATTACAGTAACTGTGTTATTAATTTGAGAAAAGTAATTAGTTACATGTCTAGTTACTGCCAAAAGTAGTGGAATTACAGTAAGGCATTACTTTGTAACCAAACTTGATTTGTAACACTATTGCATTTGTGTATATGTTGATTTTAATGGAAACTGACAACCTTTCAGTCCCTTAGCATTTCCAAGTGGAATTATTGTTTTGCCTGTCAACTGCAGAAGGCACAGCTAAGAGAAACACTATCTGATGGGAGAACACACAACACTGGATCCCTTTCCATTTCCTCAGGGCCCCACTCTGTGAAAATATGATCTGCACCACTTTGAACATAAGAGAGAAGAAGCATGTTCGCTGAACAGGTACAATGAATTTGCCACAACTTTATTTTAACAAGGGATGCATAAGCTATTGTAATGATGTGCTAGTCTGTGTAACATTATTGCTTCTCACCAACAGGGGTTGGCATCAGGGTGGAAGGCAAAGTAACATTAAAAGAAAGAGAAAACAAGTACATTTGTTGATTAAATGAGTGTATGATGAAGAAGTCTTTGTCTTCCCCAGTGGCAAACCGATGAAAGTGAGGCTTTAGGAAAAGCAGTCATTATTCTGTGCCATTATACTATGCAATAAGCATTTTCCTCATACTTAATTTAAAGCAAAAACTTTGTCTATTTCAACTTTAATGTAGGGTCTGGGACCTTACAGGGGCTGTGCACAAGTAAAATTGTCACTGTAAAACAAACTTTATTGGAACCTCATTAAATATGCTTTTAAAAGAATGGCAAAAACTTTTTTTCTATTTTTTTTTTTTGGTTCAGCTGTCTCTTCACTGTGCACACTTTGGGACAGGACAGGAAGAAGCAAAGACCACTGTTGCAGAGGCTCTACAGAAATGTCACATCTACTGTGGATTTCTGCCATGCACAAACCTATCCTGCATGTCTTTGGGCAGTGGGAAAAAGCTAGAAAACGCCTACACAGGCACGGAGAGAAGGTGCAAACCCCAGAATGACAAAATAATTAGCACAATTTCAATAGTCCGTCAAACTGTAGTGAATGTCTTATCATTCATTTATCAAATCTACCTGGAAACTGTCATTGACAGTGATAGCTGCCACTGACGTTAATAAATCATCAGAGTGCTGATCAATGATTTAGTTTACCAGACTTTAAAAAGGGACTGATCACACAAAAGTGATAAATGCTTTTACCCCTCCTCCCAACACATTTGACATTTAAAGTCATGTTATAAATAATATAAAATGCCCTGCAAGAAGCATTTAATTGTGTCTGATATCCTTCTTTTTCATTTATTTATTTATTTTTTGGACAATAACTTCTAATACCACTACCCCTAAGTGGGTGCACCTGGCTTCTCCTCTGTTTTGTTTGCTAATCATGGTAATGATATGTATAGCGCCCTCCTAGATTAATGGAATTGGTTTCTTAGGTATATGACATCATATACCCCGCCTGACTGAATCCATTTTTTGAGACTGCCTCTGTTGACTGCAGTTTCAAAGCAAGAAATGCTCAGACATGGTGTTTACTGCTTATTTCACTCCTGATATGTCTTGTAACACATGAAAAACACCACATGAACATGTTAACAGGGTATAAAACGTGATTTTCACTGAGGGAAGTCTTTAACAAATGTCAGAAAATGCTTGGTAAATCAGCCTTTGCCACTAAATTTCACTGCCAAAACTGGAGGAGCACCAGATTCCCTCTTCATCTTTTGAGGTTTAAGGTTCTTTCCTCTGTGGGGCTTCCGCAACCAGCTGTCTTTGTTGAGCAAACAACAAGCTGTTTTGGTGCCTTTAGAAGGTGGTTTGAGAGCCTCCCCTGGAGCACAATAAAAAAAAACACATTCA
The DNA here is from genome assembly GCA_027495735.1 of Lutjanus campechanus. Classification (NCBI taxonomy): domain Eukaryota; kingdom Metazoa; phylum Chordata; class Actinopteri; order Lutjaniformes; family Lutjanidae; genus Lutjanus; species Lutjanus campechanus. The sequence goes on along the minus strand of JAJHUR010093921.1, from coordinate 8,201 downwards.
CTTTCTGTGGTTTTGCCAAAGCTGACTTACAGGTTGTTCACGCTGCTGCAAGTCTTCCTCTAGACAGCGCTTGAATCAGACAGAGTGAGGGAAGGTTGGATGGCGGGGCTGGGGGATGGATGAGCTGATGGATGGATGTGTGTGATGTGTAGAGTGGAAGTGTTTCCCCTGAACCCCTCTGACAGCTGGAGCTCACTGTCAGCCTGCAGCTCTACGGAGAGGTTGAGATGAAACTCCACCAAGTCACATCACCGAACTTTTCTTTTGTTTTTAAAAGTGGGTAAAAATAACGCTCTCACTTGTGATTCATGCAGATATCCGCTGAGTAAAACACAACTTTAAAAAACTACACCCGTGCTGTACTTGACTATCTTCTTTGTGTTCTGTTCAATTCTTAGTTTTGAAAGACACCCACATATGATCCGAGATGGCCTGATACTTTGTGAAATACGGCTGCAATAAAACTTCCTGATTCATTCCAGACCAACACTGAGCAATCGCACTGACAATATGAGGAGGTGTAAGAATGAAAGAACATAGCTTAAAGGTTCAAGACATCCTTTTTTTTCTTAGATTGAGGAAACTAAATCTTTTTTTTATTGAAAATCAGACTCAATACTGTACTCGAGGGAAATAAAGAGGAATTAGCTCCAAGAGTTATTGTTTGCGCCCTGTGTGGATAAAGGATTACGGGCCAGAGGGATGGTGCCCCCGAGGTGAGTCTGGAGGTGGGACGTCGAGCGGATGGAGAGCGAAGCAAACTGGGTCAGAGAACAAAGGAATGGGAGGCGTTGAGGCATTATGAAAGTTGCAAATGTGGCTCATCTGCTGTGAGTCTTGTAAGATATTGAAGATCTGGCATCGCGGGCTATGTTCTAAAATCTCTTTTATTAATAAAACCCCATTTAGGATGTAATCACTGGCTTGTGTGGCTGTGCAGATACTTCACACACAGCCAGGAAACAATCCAGTTCCCATTACACATCATTTCCCACCCTGCAATTCATTGTTCACTGTAATAGATCAATAGAGCTTGCACTGTATCTCAGCCTGTGCCCTATTTTTCAGTCTTGCGCCTCAAGCTGATATTCTTACAGTATCTAGATTGAAGATAACTAGGGACAGCTCTCATTTGTACAGCTCCAGCTGCCTATTCATGACGCATTAATCTCACTCCGTCCCGTTACAGTGAGCTTTGTTTCCAATCTGTTCATAATGGCATAAGTAAGTGCACAAAGAGTAGAGAAAGGCGGAGATAAGAGAGATTTACTACAGGAACATAGGAGAAGATATAAAAAGTTCAGGTACAATCAGTTTTAGAGTTTGTTCAGCACACTGCTGAGGTTTCTGAATAATTTACTGGGTGCTTAAATAGCTCCTTGCTTCAGGTACTATGGGTGGCACAGACTGCGAGGCTTGCTGATCGGGCACAGACAGAAACACGCACACGGAGAGGTGGGAGTCGGCTTAATTGGTTGAATGAGCTCAAATGAGATTAATCTATTTTTTCTGTCCCACTGCCTTCCTCTTGTGTCAGTTACTTTTATGCTTGCATTCTGTGTTCTATCTTACTTGTTTTTGATTCTTAAGGAGAACATATTATATAGACTAAAATAATATAAAATTACCATGATATATCATCAGACATGAAGGAAACATGCTAAGCTGCAATACTTGCTTCTTGTCCTTTGAAATTTCTTTTCTGGGCTGGAGTAACATAGTTATAGTTTGCTTGTTTCACGTTAATTAGACGTCAAATTAATGCTGAATGTTTGCAGAATGATTCAAGTGTCTGTTTATGAGTTGCAAGGAATCATTAATAATCTTTTAGAAGGAGTAGATGTTTAAAAGAGTTAAATTGAGCAAAATGTTAATGGAATCTGGCATGCAATAAGGCAGGCAGTCACTGAACTCCAACTCCACAGTTTGTATTTTCAGAACAGTTGGCTTTTGTTTTCATGATGACAGATGATGACTTTACATTGACAGACAACTGACAGTTATAAACGCTGATCAACTTACAGTGTTGGATTTGTCACTGCTTGTTAGTGTCAAATTACAATCGAGTCTGGGGAGGAGGGAACATCTCACTATTTAATATACAGTCTTTGGCTCCAATTTGGACTGTCGTACTCATTTTTAGACACGCAATTACCATATATAACTCCTTTAATATTTCTTGCTTTATTTCTATTTCTATTCTTGCTTTTTCTCCACTTCGCTTCCTCTTTAAATTGACATTTTTCTTTTTTTTTTATTGTTTCCTGCCTTGTTTTCCCTCTTGTCGTTGTCTTTTTTGTTTTTTTTACACTCTCTTCCTTGCCTTTTTTTCATGTATTTTCTCCACCTTTCTTCCTTTACACTATACCCCATATCTGGTCTCTGTGCAACCATTAATAATGCAACAAAGCTCTGGTTCTTTGGAGCTCATTTTAATGTGTTTGTTTTAGCATTGACAGCCGAAATATGAGCCCTCCTTAGAAGAGATCTCCTAATAATGTGCTACTGTTCATACAACATATTCAACTGCACAGACAACTTACCTTGAACTTACAGCAGCCTTGGGCTCTTCATGTTTTAACTGTAGTTTTTACTCTTTTTAGTGAAATTTACAGCTGTTTTTTATTTTTATTTTAATGGTATAAGCCTATGTATTTGAAAAAAATGTATAGATGGAGACCCTTGGGGTCTACTAGCTGCAGACTTTTACTGAATAACCATTATTTACACAAAAAGTAGGAGGTGTGGATTTGTGTGTATTACACTGCATGACATCAGTAGCAGAGTTTTTTTTAGCACAAAAGGTGAAATCCAGACTGGGACCTAGTTATTCAAGCTGATAACATCTTCAATATTCATTTGAAATACAGTTCCTTTTGCCATGCTTTCTCAGTACTAATTGATAGTCTAACTGTGGTTTTACATAATTTGACTGAGGAACCACTCAGTCTAATGGCTTATTGCATTACGGAGTCTGTTTTTTTTCCTGAGTACTATCTGATCATTGCATTTCTTGTAACACTGACCTGCCACAGAAACCATGATGTTTGATGCTTAAAAGCATTCTTTGTATCTGCGCTGCTCCTGTTGCAGTGCTGACTGAACTGAACAGATGCCAGATATTCTTGCTTGGCTCTGTTTATTTTGGCCACCTTGTTAATTTTACAAATTAACTCGTACTAACAGCAAAGATGAGAGAATCTAGTGTCCCTTGATGTGAACAATTTTGTTGTTGGCAAGCAGTTGAAATGTGCAAATAATGTATCATGATTACAATATAGGGCTGGGCAATTGATCAATATCTTTTCCTGGTTTTAAAGCCTGCATTGCAGTAAAGTGATGTAATCTGGTGAATTTACTAGACTGTTCTAGCTGTTTTATTATTTTCCATATCCACATTACTAGTATTTTAATGTTTTATTGCCTAAAATATTTATCTTATAGAAATATAAGATATTATTTACAAGCCATATTGCCTAGACCTTAAGTTTCAGGCTGAATAATTAATCACAATATTATTGAAATCGCAATATGACCAAGTGCAATGTCCAAACCGCAGGAGGTTTTGATTAAGGTAAAAAGTCACAAATGAAGTATTGTGGTGCTACAGAGATGCCCCGGCATCCAAATGATATATATTATATATGAAATATATGTATTATATATATTCTCCAGACACAAGGGAATATGCTTGCTTGGTACAGACCCCAGCAAAAATCATATCATTTTTCTTTTCTTTTTTTTCAGTAGGGCTGCCCTGTGTAAGATTCGGATCATCAGTCGGAGACCCCTCTGTCAACTGAGATTCTTCAAGTCGAGCAGTCTTGCTGTTGCATCGCTGTAAACTTCACAAAACAAGTCTCAAAATCACTGCAAACCACAAAACTATGTGTGATGGAAGCAGAGAAGGGTGATAAAAATGGATGGAGCACGTTCCGCAGTGTGCTGGGCTGCGCCTGAGCAATAGCAGGAGAACGCACACCTTGACTTTCTCTGACTGTGTGTAAATCTGATATTTTCAAACCATATGTGAGAGGGGTTTAGTGTAGCTCTGAACTAAAAAAAAAGAAAAGAGAGAACAAATAATTAAATCTTTGTATTTAACAGTCACACCTGATTTGTGTGACAAAATTCTGAGTCAGATACAGCTCTAAATTTCAGTGAAAATGAAATGCAAAAATTACCATTTCCTTTTAAAACTGTGACTCATGTAGCAATTGTAGATTTTGTCAAAATAATTGCAGTATTATTTTGTTGGGTTTTGGGGGGTTTTCTTTGCATTTCATTCAGCCTCTGTTTCAGGGTCCTGGTGCCTGTTGGCTTACATGAGGATGCAGAGACATTGTTAATATTATTAGTAATAAAGGGCCTATTGTGGCCTATTGTGCAGTTTTAGTGTCACTAGTCTCACTTATTTATCAAAACCATTATGGATATCAGCTTTAGACTTTACATCTTTCATGGCAAACTTACTCAAACTGAAAAATGCTCCAGGCAAAAGTCAATTGCAGCAACGTAAATTACTTTTTGAGTGTGAAATGGGTTTGTCTTCTTTTTTCTTTTTTTCACTTTTTACTGTGAATTCTCACTTTGCTGGCAGGGTTAATCTTATGCTGGTACCATAATATAAAACTTCACCTTATTCTTGGTCCAGCCTAAAACATTTCACATCACAATGCGTATCTTTTCCCACAATGCATTTCCCCTAAATAGTGTTCAATGCAATGTCATGCTTATGTGGTCTGCAAGGGCTTATCTGCTGCAATTACATCAAATCCTACTAGAAGAGGTCACTCAGGAGAGTGTAGGTCCCCGCCAGGCAACAGATGAAAGAAGCGCCTACTGCAATGCCAACACAACTGCCAGATGCAACCAGCAGAGATCTGCAAAGTTACACCAACATTAAAACGACCTCTACATGCGCTGTCCTCAGTGAAACAAGGTTTCAAACTGAAGCAGGTGTCGTAACTGTGACCTTGACCTTTGACCACCAAAATCTAAATCAGTCAATTGGTAATTTGTACCAAGTTTGAAGAAATTCCCTCAAGGTGTTCTTGAGATGTCATGTTCACAAGAATAGGATGACTTGAAAAAAATAATGCTTTTTCTCCAGGTCCGCTGACACATGAATGCACTCATGCAAGCCAATGCATGATCCCTGCCAGGCACAAGATGAAGACAAACATATGGTTTCACTGCCATTTTTACAAGTTTAACTTTTACTAATGAGAAAAACTTTGCAGAGAAAGGTTAAACTACTTAGCTGTATCTGTTTCAGGTTCCTACCAGTTGGAGGTTGTTTTTTTTTTAGGTCTTTGCACACCTGTTCATTTGTGTTGGTATGTACTGTATCTGTTTGCATGAGTGGGAGTAAGTAACCAAATTTGTGTGCTGCATGCAAGTGTGTCACTTTTGTAGCAGGAGTTACAGAGTATAATTGTGGTCACCCACTCCTCCTCCCTCTCTTCTCTCTCACGTCGAGTCGTAATGTTTCAGCGAGACTTTCGTGTGCGGATACAGGATGAAGTTAAAGACAGTTTTTCTCAAGAAGACAATCAGCCAAATTCTTCTTTCAAACTCACTTTCTTGCATGAGCACATGCGGAGCGAGAGGGAAGCAGAGAGCAGATAGTGTCCTCTTAGATCATCCAGACATCAATGGCTCGTCATACAGCAGCTCATTCTGTCAGCCCACAGAGGACAGGGAGCCACAGAAGTCTTTCCAGCAGCAGTCGGAGACAATGATACCCAGCCGTCCTTGTGGAGAGGAGGAACATCAAATACACACGTATGCATGTACACAGACTGAATACACACAAAGACAGTGACTCAGTGTTAAGTCACAGATTTTACTTCACACACACACACACAAACACAAACACACAGAGCTCGGTTGCAGAAGGAGGTCTCCCTTTTAGTTCACACGTCAACCTGCAAGATACACACACCGCTGCACCCAGGAATACAGGAATAACAAACACTGAAGAAGAAGTAAGAGCTCAGAGAGGAAAAAGATATTGTATTACAGACAGACACAGTGGCAGAGAGTTTTTCAAGAAAGTTCTCCAGCCTCACAGGTATTACGTTTTTTTATAACTGAAAAGAAGCTCTATCGCTATTGGTGGTTTATTATATGCAAAAAGAAAAGAAACAGTATCTTTATCTTTCAGAATGAAAATACCACCAAGCGTCTATGGCATACACAACAAAAAAGAAATCATCACTCCAAGGCATGTTTTCTAAAATCCTCCTGGAGTATGAAGGAGACATTCTATAAACGCTGTGTATCAGGTGACTGACAGAGCTGCTCCAATGCCATTAAATTCTTCTGCTGAATCGTTACCACACACAATGGGCAAGTGCTTTGAAAAATAAATGGTTTATGGAAAATAAGTCAGAAGGGACACAAGGTCTGTGTGTGTTGTACAAATCAATTCATTTCAAGGCTTTTCTTTAAAAGTGCCACTTTACTGTTAGTTAGTAATGGGTTAGTGTCGTAGGGATGCACGATTTCCATTAGCCAGATCAGTTTCGGCACAGAATGACTGGGTGCCAATCATGATGGTGATGGATACATATTAAATAGTTTCTTTATTAAGTGTCATTGTAAAATGCAGTGTTTCCAATATTTCTTACATTCATTCAGTCACAGTATCTGCACACTGCAAATGTTACTTTACATAACTGGAGTTACCACCTCGTGGTTGTATTCCTCTGCCAACCAGTCAAGTTGCTGTTTGCATCCATGTCTGTCCAGACTTAATATATGTAGTGAAGGAATTTTATAAAAGGTATTAAATGTTTTTTTTTTAGCAAAATGGAAGTTATCACTATATTGACCTGTTATCTCATTAGATATTTGTGTGGAAATTTTGGCATAATTAGCATATGGATTCTTCAGGTAAGGCCAAAATCGGTATCGAAAGAAGAAAGTTGGCTTGGTGGCATCCTATAGTATTGTGCCGGATTCACACATTTTATGGCACATGAGAATAATGAAAATAATAATCTCAGGCTATTGGCTAGTCTGTAGAACAAACTGTTGGAGAAAATATCCTGGCAGCTGATGATCCCACTGAACATGACACATCTAACCTCATCCAAAAAAAGTGTATTGGTAATGTTGGTGTGAGAGCAATATGAGCTGCCATACACAATAACAAACTCACGTTAATAACCGCTGTGTCTCTTACTGTAAGGAATTGGGAACATAAACCTTGGGCCTGAACTGCCCTGTTGTCTGTGACCTCAATATCTCGATCCACTGACAGGCTACATCTGTCTTTTTTCAGAAGCATTCTAACAGCCACCATCAGCAAGTCATTAAATAGACATGAAAAGGACACTCCATCAGTTAGCAAATAACTCTGCGGGAAAAAAAAATGAAAATCCACTTCATACTAATGACTAAACCAACAGACCCTCAGCAGTGTATGTATGTTTTTAGTGCTCAATAACAAAGCTTTCAATTAGGGGCGTGTGGAGACCATTTAGCAGGCAAGTTGACATACAGCTGAGTGCAGCCAGCAGAGACCAAGAAGAGAAGCCAAGAGGGCAAACAAAGAAGCTCCTTGCACAAATCTGGCGGCTTAACTACTTAGACATATGGCTGGAATAAATAAGAATGAAAGTCAAGTAAGGGCACTTCGTTTGCAGATGCTAATCAGACAGGCAGTCAAGGAAAACATTGTGCATTGGCAAGAATCTGGCGATACAATATGCATCACAATACAGGGGTTACAATTCAATATATTGTGATATTGTAAGCGAGGTGATACATTGCTATTTTTAAAATCAAATTATAGTACCGTATACAGAATACAGAACTAACCACCATATTGAAAAATCTGAGTTAAAGTTTAGCAGTCGGGGGTTAACCACAATGCAAACAGGGTCTTCCCTGGATTTTTTCATTTTTGAGAGAAAGGTGCTAAAGGCTGGAGAATATGAATGGGTGTACACAGCAGACAAAGAAACCAGAGAGAAAAAAGACAAAAAAGCACAGAGCCTGATATTGGAATAATTATTTGTAGCACTCAAATCATTCTGTAGCAATATATTGAAAATAACATTTTTTGTGTCATTCAAACAGTAATTTATTGATGGTCGCTCAGTGAACTGACAGAAGTTTAAGCAGCACTTGTTGCATCTGATCAGGTAGAGAAAGGATGAAAAGGAAACGCCTTGTACGGTGATGATTCA
>JAJHUR010093920.1:0-14425 GCA_027495735.1 Lutjanus campechanus | reverse complement strand
CATACAGCACACACACAGAGGAGGGTCAGAGCGTTTCTCTTACCCTGTCTCTGTCTGATCTGTTGATTTTTTTCATCAGCAGGATGTTTTATAGCTCGCATTTTGTTTTTTTCCACATATAAATTCACCCGCGATTCAGTTTTCACAGCAGCAGAGAAGCTGCACGCGGAGGAGACTTGTTGTTAATGACGGAGTTTATTAAAACAATCGAAACTAACGTGATGGTGAATGACATCGACACCAACCAGGTGCACTTATAAGATTAAACAACTGTATAAGGAGGCCTTTACGTTAAACAGGAGAGTCTGTGTTTCTCTAACAGAAACTGAGCGGAGTGGTGAAGGATGCTTAACAGTAATTCTACAAAGAAAACTTTCTCATCAGTTTCATCATTTATCAGATGGATGGTAAATTGGCTGCATCTAGTGTTCTGACCACTCAAACACTCAAAGCTCTTAACACTATATGCCACCCTATTCACACACACACACATGCACACACTGATGGCAGGGGCTGCCATGCACGGTGCCAACCGGCTCATCTAACTCAATGACACACACACAGATGACACAGTCTTTGGGAACAATCTGGTACCATGTCTTGCTCAAAGACACTTCAACATGTAGACAAGATGAGGCAGGAATCAAACCCCAGATTGATCTGGTTAGCCACAGTTGGCCCATAGATTATTCTGCAGTCTGCCGTCTATTGTCTAAAGTCTAACTGAGCACAACGCTTTGACAGACATTTAGTATAGACTCTATTCTTTAGGGCTGTAGCCGATACCCGAGTACTCGAGTACTCGCTCGGCTTGGGGGGCATCCGAGTGCCATTTCACCTACTCGGATACCGCACCTTAATATTAGGCTATTGTGTTGTGTGCATTTTCTTCTATATGCATAAGAAGGGATAGCCCAATGTAATAACTTAATCTCTTATATAACCTCTACAGGTGCACCCCCAAGCTGCAGCTACTAGTTCAGGTTCAGCCACAAGCAAAACAGTGCAGCAAAAAATTCAGTTTCAGAAAGCAATAAGTGAAAAAAGAGCGAAAGAGATAACAGATGGCGTTGTGGAGTTCATCGCTCTCAATATGAGACCTATTAATATAATTGAAGGTGAAGGCTTCCAGAAATTAATGCAGAAGATGGAGCCGGGGTATGTTGTGCCCTCCCGTCTCAGCATTTCAAATGCCTTGACTCTCAAGTACAGCGAACTGCACCAGCAAATTTCAACTACTATTGAAAACGCAAATGCCTTGGCCTTCACAACGGACATTTGGACCTCACTGAGCATGGAGGCGTACATGACTGTGACAGCCCACTTTGTCACCGAGGAGGGTAAACTCGCTTTGTACGTTTTGGAAACTAAAGAGATGGAGGAGAGCCATACCAGAGTAAACATCACGCAAAGGCTCGGAGAAGTACTTGATTCATTCAACATCCCAAACCACAAGGGAGTTGCGGTTGTTAGTGACAATGCCAGGAATGTGAAAGTGTGCATGGAGACACTTAGGAGCCAACCAGAGAACTGGGGAAAAGTGCAGGAGGTCTACTGTGCCGGACACACCCTTCAGCTCTGCATAGACACTGCTCTCAAGAACGACAGACTACGTCGGATGATAGCTGCGGCCAGAAATCTCGTGGCGCACTTTAATAAAAGTGCAAAGGCTACGGCTGCCTTAAAAGAAAAACAGGCTCAACAGAACGTCACAAAACACAAACTCATTCAAGATGTCACTACCAGGTGGAATTCTACTTGTGAAATGCTTAACAGACTGATTGAGCAACGATGGCCAGTGACACCTGTTCTCTCCAACCCCGAAATCACCAAGAAAGGGGATCGCACCTTGGATCTGACCCCAGAGCAGTGGACCCTGGCACAGGAAACTGCAGATGTGCTGGGGCCCTTTGTCACGCTGACTGAACTGTGGTCACAGGAGCTGAACGTGTCAATCTCTTGTATAGTCCTGATGCTATACAACTTAAAGAGACGCCACCTGTCACCGCAGGATGATGACAGCCCTTCCATCCAAGAAATGAAACAGACCCTGCTGACAGAGATCAACAGAAGATGGCAACTGCAAAACCTGGAACCCAACAGCATCTATCTCATCTCTGCAGTACTAGACCCGTGTTGGAAGCAACTCAGATGCCTCAACGACAACATAGAGAAGAAGGATGCTGTTTACTGTGAGGTGAGATATAGCCTTTTTTAACTAATCATTCATTTCATTAGCCTATGTCACACACTTACACATACCACTATCTTGTGCTATACAGGGGATAGGCTATCTGACCAATTATTGCATTCTGATTTAAAGGTTGTCAACCTGGCTGGACACCTGTATGAGCGACACAACCATAGAGAGGTTGAACAGCCGTAAGCAGAAGCAAGCGGGGGAGACGATGGGGACAACGCCGGTGCACCGTCGGCCAAAAGAAAGAAAGAAATGAACATTGCAATGCTGATGCAGTAGGGCTCAGACGAAGAGGAGGAAGAGGAAGGAGGAGACGCCATAAAAAAAGAAATGGAACAATATATTAAGGACGCAACCAAAGACCCAGGCTGCCCACTTGAGTGGTGGAACCGAAACAGCGTCCGCTATCCCAAACTGTCACTTGCCGCAAAACACTGCCTTTGTGTTCCAGCCACATCAACGCTGTCGGAAAGGATTTTTTCAAAGGCGGGATACATTGTCAGTAAAACCCGCTGTTCTCTTCTACCGAAAAACGTGGACAAGCTCATCTTCCTTGCCCACAACATGAGGAGAACCAGAAAGGTTGGACAGGACAGAACATAAAAAAGCAGCAGGGAAATAGATAGCTGGGGATGATAGCTGCCAAGCTGACTGTATTTTGTGGGAGAAATAAAAATGCTGCTGTGCTGAAAAGTTTTGCAAGTTATGCAAACCATTCTTTATTTTGTTTTATAAGTTTGTTTTGTGTGTTGTTCTGCAGTTTAACTGCACTGACTGTTTGCACTACATATTTTATTGCCAATATTTTATTGTTTATTTAGGCTGAAATGTTAATGGCTCCTTTATTTAAGTGTGTATAAGAAAAATCTGTAGCCTGTTAACGGGACAATTTAATTCCGTGGCATTCCTTCTTTTTTTTTCTTTTAATTGCGAGTGATTTGAGGAAATAAAAAGTGAGTTATTATGAAAAAAAGTGTGTTACTTTACTGTCCGATTTATGTGGCAGGCAGTTTCCCCTCTTAATTATAAGTGATTAAGTGATCTAACAGGACGACTGTCTCTCCACCCACATGCCGCTCCGCTCCACTCTCTTTCTACATGGTGCTGCGTTGAGTCATTCAACTAGTTTACACCCGCTGGGACTTATTGGACAGCAGCTGGCTGCCTTCTACAGGTGCACCCTGCCAGGTTGTTTCAGTTTTACATGGACTTACATGGAACAGTTTAAGTTAAAGTTTAAGTTTTAAGTTTAAGTTTCAGTTTTTTAAATTTCAGTTTTATTGTAAGTTGTTGCAGTCATTAGTAGATGATGTTGAGGACAATGAGTCTCTCACTGATAATGACGGCGTGACCAAGAAAAGAGGGTAAGCATCAGCAGACTCCTTGAACTCCACGTCACGTTGGTTCTTTAGCTGTTTTATCAAGTTCTTCTGTTTTGTGCTTGTGTCGAGTGACTATTTTTCATGACAAGGTGTTGGGTGCAGGGTTTTATGAGTACAAGTGTGAATACATGAGGACAGTATTGGACCAATACCCTATGTTGGTATCAGTATTGGTGAATCCCTAGTACAATAGTGTGTAATTTTACTTTCTTTAAGGACCAGTGTGTAGGATTTAGTGTGCATCCCCTTCCAAGTGTGTAGGAGAACCTACAGTGGCCACATATACAGCCAGTGTTTGGTTTGTTCATTCTGAGCTACTGTAGAAACATGGCAGCTTAAGATGGCAGGCCCAAAAAAGAGAATGTGCTCCCTCTGTAGGTTTCAAGGACTCATTCTAAGGTAATGAGAACAAAACAATTCTTATTTTCAGGTAAAGGTGTCACAATTGGGTGTCCAAATCTACAATCCAATTTGACTTTAGATTTTAAGGTCGCAATCTGATCAAATTTGATTTGAGTTCTGACAGTTATGCCATTGTTAGATTACTCAGTGTTGATTTGTAAAGATTAACACATAATTGGTTTTATATCCTGACAACTGTCATTTACATTTCCAAATTCTTCTTTAAAAGACAACTTTTATGCTATCAAGTGTGATATAACAGCCGGTAAGCTATGCTGTGCCGTCTTTTAAGTCAAAACAAGTCAAAATCACTGAAAGGGGATTACAATTTAAAAAGGTGCTGCATCTAAAAAAATGCACAAGAAATTACAATGAATCCTTGTCTGCCTTCATCAAGACCAAGCTTCCAACAGTTTTAACATAGAAACGTGTCTCTGTGATGTTCTGAGCCTAAAATACAGCATGATGTTACAGGGAGAATCACTGATTCTGCCTTTGATTTCAGTTGTTATATTCAGTTGTAATATTCTGACACCCCTATTTTCAGCTGATTATACACTAATGAAAACAGAATTATGAATATTATATTACACTTCTGTCATATTCTGACATTAGATCATAACAGATGAGCAGATCAGAATCAAACCAGAGCATTGATCAGGAGTTTATCAGGCCACTTACTGTCGCAGCGTGTTTCATTCATGAACACACGTTGAACCTGTGACTCTTCAGTTATGGAGAAGCCCAGCATTATAACTACTGCTGCAAAAGTGTTTACTTCTCAGCATCATTCCTTTTATTCGTGCACCATTCACTTCACTTTAGGTTTACTGCATGCATTTCTCAAATCGTTAGTTAAGAAGAAAATGTTCTTACCTTTGTAGTGCCGATCATCTATGGGCACAGAAAAGAGAAGACAAAAAGAGGTTAGATTTTATAGCTCATCTTGAAAAGTGTGAGAAAGTAGGTCAAAAAGACATTTCATTGGTGCTCAGATTTCTACACTACCTGCCCTAGTGTCCAACATGAGTTCACACTGACTCCTTTCACTCTTTTTGTTAGCATAGCACCGAGGCCAATCCACCTCCCATTTAAGACATTTATTAGGGTGACATTCTGAGCTCCAGGTTCTTCCTCAAGTAATGCATCAATAAATATGGTCAAATATCAGGAAAAGGCTAGAAAACAAAATAATGCTGCTCCAAATGATTGCAAAATGGACTATGCAAATGTTTTATGAAGAAGGAAATACCATCAGCTATACTGTGATATGTTTGCAGAGAGACTGCATTCAGTGTCCTCACAGACACATTAATTAACACTTCACTAAGCTTCACCTCCAAACAGCAACCGTCCAATCATAGCTTGGCAACCATGACTAGAGAGTTCTCAAGCATTTCATTTCTCTCCATGTTGAAGGTGTGCAGGAGGCTCTGAGAAGAGTGACACTCTGTCTGGACAGAGGCGTCTTTTTTGTAGTCTCTCAAAAACATGAAACACAAGAGTACATGTGTGGTTAATGGATTAAACTCTGTCTTGATCTGCTCTAATGTAAACTGCAAACATTAGCATGTCTGGCTAACTAATGCTAGCTTACTAGCTGCAGTGACTTTACCTCCAGACAAACTTGTTAGATCCCACTGCATCTGCATTTGTTCTGTGGGGGTCTGAGGAGGATGTGGGCTGATGCAGAATCAAAGTGGGTCGATGACGATGCATCTCTCTCTGGCTCACTGTCTCAGGTCTAAGTCTGGGTGACCCGTCTCAAAGTTTGCTGTGATGTAAGCTAGCTTTAGCCTCTGTCTTTTAGCTTTAACATTATATCATGTATGCAGCTGTCAAGTAACTTTACATAAACACTTTCACAGGGTTCTTGTTTTAAAACATGTCCGGTGGAAAAATCAAAGCATCAGCTGGAGATGACTTGACTCAAGTCAAGTTAGCATTAGCTCACATCAGCCAGCTACACTTGTGAAATCTACTTGTGAGTCATTAGTTTAGCCATCAAAATCCACCATCCTCAGCTAGCAATGAGAATCTGCTTTTGTTAACTTCTCTAAGGATTCAAAGACCTTGTGTTTCAACAACTACTCCCAATTTCAATAATACATCTGCCACAGTTATCACTGTAAACTGCATAAATGCAGTGCAAGAATGGAAAGTCTGGCAGGTGCAGCAACAGTAACTAGGGTCAATTCTGGTGCCTTTACACTATATATTGTATGTTTGTCCTGAAGGACTAAAAACTGCTGGAATTTTTTTGTAACTGAGTTCATTTTTCAGTTTGAGCCATGCAGCAGAGAGGAGAGTGACTCACAGTGACACACAGGTTTGGGCGTGTCCCACTTGCCCATCTTGTTGCACTGTGATGAGTTTCGGCCCATGAGGATGAAGCCAGGCAGACAGCTGTAGTGCAGGACCGTCCCCTCCACTGGGGGCCCCAGGGGCCATGAAGACACCCGACCATTTTCCAACGATGTCCACACCCGGGGACACAACAACACTGGGAGAGACAGAAAGCAGAGTCAGAGATGTCTCTTACTTTGTGATAGTGTGACAGTGAAAGCATCAGTGAACTGCTGTCTGTAATACAGGCACTGCAAAAGTGGACATTTTTAAACCCTACCAACTAACAGTGAATTTAATAAAAATTGAAAAGTGTGCAAATGAAACAGTGAAGTCAAATCTTGGTAAACTGATGATGACAGACAGAGAGAAGAGGGAGTGAGGGAGTGTAGCACAACATAACAGCCAGTCGTGATGTGAGTGAGCAGCCTTACCACAGGCTGAACACAGACAGAAACATTAGAATACAGTAGGGCTGAACAATTAATCAAACTTTGATCAAAATCACAATATCATCTACTGCAATTTTCAAATCACAGGATGCACAATATTATTCTCAAGACTTCAGAAACCATCTTTGTTTTAAAAAAAAATAAATAACACACCATAATAGTTTGTTTGTGTTTTTCAATGAAAATGAGAATAATGACATAATATCTATAATATCGCAAATCATACCGAATTATTTTGAATCAGTCAAAATAACTGATATTCCTAACCGCAATTAGATATTTCTTCAAAACTGTTCTTCAAAATCGTTCAGCCCTAGAATACAGTGAGAACTGTGTGTTAAATTCATAACAAGTACTTTAACTGTCAACTCATTCAAGCAGTGTCAGATATGACCATCAGGAAGGGAGCAGCACATGCCAGGTGCTATCAAGAATACTATTAACTTGTATTTACTTGCATCAAAATCTCAGTGAAATGAAAAATCCATGTTAGTCAATTCTCCACATCAACCTACGTCAAGAAGAAGAAGAAAGCATACTTTATTAATCCCTCAAGGGGAAATTCAGTTTTTTAATTCTATTGTTATTTCACACACACAGGCCTGAAATATGCACACATGCTATAGATATGCATCAATGTATGGAGAGATATCAGAGTGAGGGGGCTGCCACATACCAGGAGTCAGGCACCCCAAGCTGTTAGGGGTTCTGTCTGCCCAGGAGGTGGACTGGCACCTCTCCAGCTGGACCGTGCTGGACATGAACCAACCACCTTCCAGGACCCAAACCAATTCCTTATGGACTGAGCTACTGCTGCCACCAAACCACTTAACATTACTTCAAAATACACTTATTTACTTTTCGATGGCAAGATGTTTAAATGAACATTAATCTCGTCTGAATGGTAACTACAGAGATTCAGTCAGGATGGGATTAGCTTGGCTTAGCATAAAGACTGGAAGCAGGGGGAAACAGCTAGAATGACTCCCTCAAAAAGTGAAAATATAAAGCAAGCAACATCTCTAATGTTCACTACTTAAAGTTTGTGTAAAGAAATAATAAATGTTCTGAGTTTGTGACACCACAGAAACGTGTTATGAACCACCCAGACAAATTTGAATGGTTAAAAAAAAATGCTATGTATATAAAATTAGGTCTCAAAATCATGAAAAAATATAAAAACTCTGAAACGCTGAGTGTGTCCACTCAGTCTCAGAGTCAAACTCCACTACAACCTGAAAACAACCTGAAACATGGATGATCCCTCTAGCAGCTTTATTGGACATGTCCAGACATGTTTGAGCCGCCAGAGCCAGAGGACGGTGACAGGATGGTATTTTTTTTATTCTGTGTCGGGTTGTTGGAACTCAAGTGAGCTGAAGTGAACTTTTTGCGGGCTTTATATAGTGTTGAGAGGTCCACACAAAAAATTCGAAACACAGAAATCGTGAACAACAGTTTAACAGTCGAACCTTACAATTCAGTACTACATAGCTTTTCACATTGTTGTGTTTAAAAGGAAAACTCCCTTCACACATTCTGGTTGTATGTTCAATGTAAAAATGACAATTTGTGCTTTCCATGCTTACTTTCTGGAACTATTTAAAGTGATATTCCATTTTGTGAGAATAAGCCATTTTGTATGTACTCACCACTATGCTGATGTGATGATAAGTGAAGATCTTCAGTTCACCAAACAATCCTGGAATTTTAGGAGTAACAGGGTAGATGTTATAATGATGCCAAAGTCTCGTGAGATCGACGCCATGTTTACATCTTACCGGCTACATGCTACAGCTGATATTTCAGCTAAAAACATGGCGTAAATGGCGTTTTTTGCGGTTGATTTTTAATGTCGCGGCTTGCAGACACTTGGATTACACCACACAAGCAGGATGGAGACATTTTGTGTTTGTTTTGTGCTATTTTTAACGTTTTATCCGTGGTCACCATTCACTGCCATTGTACTGGATGAGGCTGCTACCCTGCTTCTCCTAAAATTCCAGGATTGTTTGGTGAACTGAAGATCTTCACTTATCATCACATCAGCATAGTGGTGAGTACATACAAAATGGCTTATTCTCACAAAATGGAATATCACTTTAACAGTCAGACAAAGTGACTGTTCACAGTCATCACCGTATTGTTTTCCTCCTCTTCCTGTTTTCCTCTACAGAGGAAAAATATTAGAACTGTTATCAAATGGAGACAACATAGAATCGCTGTAATATGTTTTTCACAGAATCAAAAAGTAATAAATACCATTGGACAGACCTTTTTATGTATTTGGTAAAGTCTAATATGTACTCAATTGTTAAGTAATATAATCATGATCTTTGTCTCATTTAACTTAACAGAGCCAGGCTTACCGTTTCCCTCTGCTTCCACTCTTCATGCTAAGCTAGGCTAATTATGTCCTGATTCCAGCACTGTACTGAACACACAGTCATGAGATTATCCAAGTATCAAGGTATCAATGTCATTTATTATCATTACACAACACAGCGGTGCATAATGTAGCTCCGTCATGCTAGACACACATACAACAGATATAGAACAGGATAAAAAATATAACAAAATAAAATAAAATCCACCTTCTAGTCTCACTATAAGAAAGAAAGTAAATAAGCAGATAGTGTTTGTGTTACTACTTTGAATTATTTTAAGTTCTACTTCCTGGAAAACTGTACATTTTCAGTGGTTTAGTGATGGGTGTGTTATCCCACATGGAAACAAATTGAAACTGAATTTTCTATTGCCTCCAATAGTAAATGTTTGTGTTAAATATGCTGCATGTCTTATAAGACATGAAAGTGTCCACTTTTGTATTTTTATCATATAGCATAATTATACCAATTAAGTATGCTTCAAGTAAACATTATGTATTGTTCATATAGTTTTTATGCATGTGACATATCACGTCTGGTAAGGTTTTTATACAATAATTTCAAGATTTCAGTTTTTCATTAATTGTTGCCCAACTCATGTAAGCTTGATATCTATTAAGGATGTTTTATGTGAATGTTGTATGAACCTATAAGTTCCTTTAGGATATTATGAAAAGTTTCATAAAGCAGTGCAAAATAATTTGTAATAAATAATCTGTTACATAAAACATAAAATATTATAACCATACTTCAGCAGATCACCAGTTGTGATTAAATGTTAATAACATGAGAGACAGCAGGAATAACACAGATGATATCAAACCCTCACACAAAAACAAAGTCACGTGGTGTAAGTTGCCAATACAAAACATATCACAACAGCCTCATAAAAGTGACATTTCACAATTCTTCATATTATAAACTAAAAAATTACTTTGTCTCTTAAAATAATGAGCAACTTTTTCAAAATGACTCAAGTAATTATTTTCAGACACAAAGTCATTTTCTGAATGTTTCTCATTATTCTAACAGACAAACTCTATTTTGAGATAGGGGAGACCTGGGGCAATTATAACATTTTTATATTTTCCTTAATAACGGATGTGTTCATAACATTGATGCTGCAGTTGGTAAAGGTGGAGGTAATTTTAATAACTTCTATACTGCTGGGTGGCTTATTGTCACTTATGATAATATAACCCAGCAACAAATTTAGATTATTTTGTGAAATATAAATAAACTACTCTAACTAATAGGTAGTATAAGTGTAATATTCGCCTCTGACATAGTGGAATAGATGACTAATGTAGCATAGAATGGAGATGCTACTAAGTAAAGTACAAGTACCTCAAAATTGCTAGTTAGACAGCTAGTTACATTCCACCTGAAAATCAGGGTTTCAGTGGCCTTTACTCAGTTGGTTTTTCTGTTTCTGTGAGGGAAGCGCCATCTCATGGTGACACTCTGTAATTGAAAAAATGGGCATAATACAGTGGAATCTAGGCACACCCCCAGGAGGGTGAGGGGGACTGTAAATTGGCTGGAAACTACCAGGACATCGACAGGCTTCTGAAAGGCTTTCGGAAGGGAAGGGAAATTTGAACTGGCTGAATCAGTATTTGGAGCTGCTTTTCCCCTGTGATGAAACAGAACCAAAGGGGCTTAAAGGAGCAAATGTAGCTGCAGTCCTAATAGAGAGTTGGAGCCATAGACTGTATATTAAATTAGGGCTGAAATAATTCCTATAGTAACTCGGGTAATTTAATTGCTAAAATGCTAATTTTTTGCCTTGAGGCCTTGTTTAAATCCGAACAACTGTAGAGTGCAGTGTTTTTCACACTTAGGGGTGGGTAATGAAATTCAGTATTAAACAGTTGAATTACTTAGGACCAGAGTATTGATCTGACGTTTAAGTTTTGATGTAATTTATTATCACATGGCTGCAGCGCCTCTACTCTGTGTCAGTGCAGCTCCTCCAAACACACACATAGGTCAGTGCGTTTCTCTTACAACTTCATCCGCAATTCAATTCTCACAGCAGCAGAGAAGCTGCATGTGGAGGAGACTTGATGTTAATGACAGAGTTCATAACAATCAAAACGTGATGGTGAAAGACATCAACACCAACCAGGTGCACTTATAAGGTTTAACAACTGTATAGAGGCCTATCCGTTAAACGTGGGAGCGAACAGGTGAGGGAGGAGGAGGAGGGCAGATTGATCACTAATCAAGTGCGGATCCCATCACCCTCTCAGACTGATTATAAAAAATAAAAATGCCAAATTTGGTCACAAACTATACCTGAGTGTCCACACAAGTAAAGTCTCTGTGTGTGAAACACTGCAGAGTGTAACATCATGCTGTTCACAGACAGTCTGCTGTCATTAGTTTGACAGAGAGACAAAGAGGGTCATGTCTAGAAGGAAACCCTAGACCCGTGAAAGATCGCACAAGTTTGATTATTTTTACCAGAAACAATCGATACAAATCTCACGAGAGTTTTGCAAATAAAGAGTTCCCTTCTAGACACGACGGAGAAAGGTGCGCAGCTCCAAAAATAGAAAAATCATGTTGTGGTGCCGATGTTTTTAAAACAGTGTATTCACTGAGCCACAGAGAGTCAATGACACACTGATCACTGACCTGCTGTGATGGAAAAAAATACTCTGATCCTTTATTTCAGTAAAAGCATTAATTACACAATATAAAAATACCTAATTACAAATAAAGAATCTTGTATGTAATTGTTTCCATTTTTGAAAAATCAACATTTTTTTGCTTTTGTTGTACTTTAATAGCACTCCTATTGATATTTTTTGATTACTAAATACAGACCTTCAAACTCATAAGAGGAGAAAAAGGTGACATGTTGGGAAACCAGTCCCCTGTAGGAGGTCTGGGGGCATCCTGCTCCAGAAGAAAACTATTGTGATTTTAACATGTTAACAAAGCAATCTGGTGACTTTCAGTTAGAAGAGTGACCTACATCTTGTGCTCATGGTTTCTGCAGACATTAACACCTTTACTTTTACTTTTGTACTTCAGTAAAAAGTACTAAGCAAAGGCAGTAGGGGAAACACAGCTAACATTAGCCATACTGGTGACAGTGATGTCACACACATATGAAGTAATAAAAAAACAAAAATGTGAAGTCGATATTAAGCTTGAAAGTTCTTTTGATATATTCCATGTTAACATATTCATAGAACTGGATATTCTGTGGGTGTTAAAGAAAAGTGAATTTTGTCAAAAATGCTAACGCTGCCTGGCAATTTTTTTTTAAGAAAGACTGGCAGGGAAAGAGCTTATGTGAGAACTATGACTGAAGCGAGATGCCCTCCCATCCCCTCCTACCAGAGGAGTGCAGGATGTACACAACCTTGTAAATGGACTAACAAGCGACAAATCCTCCACTGTAAATGAATCAGCTGCTTGTGACTGTCAATTATCTGTCAATGTAAAGTTAAGTCAATTATCCTAAAAGCAAAAGCCCACAGCTCTGAAACAACACACTGTGGACGATGGGTTAAAGGTGGGTGAGCTATTCTAATCTAATACACTTTTTTTCAGATTCAGCAATTATCTCCTCACGGTTCTCCAGTTCCACGTTCTGTGTGTCTGCTGAAAAAAATCAGCAAAAAGTTTCTACACACCTCTGGCTCTGTAAATGGGGAACAAGAATTGACTTGGACCAGATCACACAACAGTATTCCAGCCGAGCAGCAGCCAGTCACGTTTGTGCCTGTGTACAGGGCAAGGAGGAGGGGAGAGAGAGCGAAAGTGACGGTAAATCTTCTGAAGGAGCACTGAAGGAGGATTTGTCTGGTTGTTGAGTTTCTCCAGAGTAAAACACTCCACCTTTAAGTGGCTGTCTGTCTCACTGTGTGCCAGACTCCTCCAACATTTTTCTCAAGTTAACAGTTATAAACATCTACGCCTCCTACAAGATTATTAATGAATTCTTATGATAAACAGACACTTGCTAATTCAGCAAAAATTCTGCATTAATTTGAACTAATGTGAAATGAACACACAAAACAGTTATTCCAGTCCAGAACAGACATTTCAAAGGGGGACACTACGGCTGTAGAGTTCAGGTCAAGTGAGGCAAGTCTTTCATACAACAGTTTGATCTCTGACACATCTCTGACACATCATGCACCTTATGATTTATTACAGTAAATATATATCTGATTGCTCCTTTAAAACATGAAGCAGGAAAAAAAGATTTTCACAATTAGGTTAAAAAAACATTAACATAGGACCATCAACAGGACCCATTAACATCAATTCATGACATTTTCGATGGTAAGTTCCTCAACACAAGCAACCACTGGTGGAAGTAACTCATTACAGCTACTCGCATTACTGTATATAAGTCATTTTTGGCAGTAGTTGTACTTTTAAGAGTATTTTTTCAGGGCTGTAATTTTATTCATATTTAAGTATGCATTGCACTCTGTATGTATGTACTTAGTCACTTTTCAGAACTGATTACTGAGTTGATAACTGATTAGGCCTACGATTGCAATTATTATCCAAAAACATTTGCATTTTTGTAGCCAGTAATGCTGAACAGGCTCAGAGAGGTGACGGGGAGTACTTTTTAAAAATGACAAACCATCACAAACCGCATCACAAGGAGCCTAATCAATAAATTCTGTTCATGTTCAGTGCATAAATGACCTTATCCGGATTTTTACCACCATTTCCACATTATCCTATTATCATGATGCTTTATTGAAAATATAGACATGTTAAAACTTAGAAATAAAGAAAGAAACAAAGCAAGAAAGAAGTTCATTTAGGCTGAGTTAACAGGCTATCTCATTGTTTTTATTTCCTCTTATCTGAAAATGAACACAGGACATTTTAGCCCAAATGAGACAAAATCGGTGCATTCAGACAGAATTAACAGGCTCTCATTTGTTCCTCTCATCAATAGAACAATATACATTTGGAGATTTGGAGAAACAGAAACTGCTTTGATTGAATGCTGTTATTCATAATTCAGTTAAAAAGTAAGTAATTTTCTGAGCAGTTTTTGAAAAGAATACTTTTTTCTTAAACTAGTTTTACCTGTAGGTGAGTAATATTTCAGTGACTTATTTACGTACTTGTACTTGAGTACAGAATTCCAGCACTTTCTCCATCACTGCAAGAAACACATATTTAGATATAAGTATTTTGGGTTTCCTGTACTTTTAATTTGAAATATGTAACACAGGTTACTGCTTACTGAGTTGGTTTTTTTTT
>JAJHUR010093918.1:0-13987 GCA_027495735.1 Lutjanus campechanus | reverse complement strand
AAGAGACAGGTGTGTGTGTGTGTGTGTGTGCGTGTGCATGCCCTGTATTGCAAAACAACCTGGTATCACACCAAAGCATGTTATACACCCACCGGTCCACTATGGTAATGTCACATTTTGCCTCGTCTAGACATGAAGTCAACAAGTTCTCATACACGTTATTAAAAGTAAATATGCAACGTCCACTTGCAACGACTTTCAAAATAAAGCTTGCTGAAAAACACTAGTTAAATTTAGGCTACTAAACTACTTGGTTAGGTTTAGTTAAATGTCATGGTTTGAGTTTAAATAAGCAAGTCTCACTGTTACGTAATCTGACACAAACCCTGGGTTCCTGAGTGAAAGTCTTGTGCTTGACACATGCATTTACCTCCACCTCTGAACTATAAGGACGATGTTGCATCGCCTGACTTTCTGGCAGAAAGCCCTGAATGCAAATTCTCCCATGTGCAATCAAAGATGACTTGGATAAAGGCTTTTAGCTTTTGCAAAACACCACAGGCTTGAAACGATGAGACAGAAATAGCATTGTAGACAAACATAAATGGCATCAGAGTGTTTCTTCATATTTAAAGTCTGCAGCAAATTCAGATTTGTTGCTAAACGAGTATAAGTGCTGAAAATGTGCAAAGACTATGTAGTATGGTGAGCCAAATCATTCACATTTATTGTTTTGTTATTGTGTTATTATGTTCTGTTGAGTCAGCAGCTCTCAGGGGCCAATACGAAACCTTTACTTTTCTTCATGCACTCTGAATGTTTCTTTACATTCCACACAGACAGTTGCAAAATACAAAAAATGTTGTTTTTTTATGGTTTGACACAAATATTTTGCCCGGCTGGAGGAGCCGCTGCAGTTTGCAGGGCCACCAGGGGAGCCGCTGCCACAGTCACTGAAGCCGTCCATGCCACAGGATGTAAAAGCTGAGTACAGTAGTACTTTAAGTCATTTTAAGTGATTAAGAAACAGCTCCTTTCTCACAATGATTCTCAGGCAAAAACCCCAAATGATGTCTACTGGCCACACAAATAAGGTGGCATTTAAAATCACTGTATCCTAAGAGAGACAGAGAAGATGACTCAAAAGATTCTAGAAACATACAAAAAATTAAAGCTCACAAAAACATCAAATGATCCTACAAAGTCTAATCTAAGACTGACTTACACATAATACATCCTGGGGCACATAAATATGATGTAATTTCACAACATGTAAGGTTTTATCCCATAAGGAAACTTGGAGACAATTCAAAATTCATATGAAAATATGCTAATCATGGAGATGTACTTGCTCCATATTTTACAACAGACCTCTGGTGGCCCTGCAAATGAGCCATAATGCCTGCACACCCACCACAATGTCGGAGAGCAGCAGCAACTTCTGCCAGGATGAGAGAGCATCAATCATCTGAGTACGTACACAGGCAAGCAGGAACATTTTGTCTTCTGGAGTTAAAACTGTTGCAATATTACAACTTTAAAGCATTCACTAGTTTCATGATTGTCGTGAACTTGTTCAGCATCCATCATTCGCTGACTTCAGACTCTGGCCTTTAAAACTGATTTGTGTCCCTCTGTCGCCTCCTACATGTTAATCAATCGGTCACCCTCCCTGAATTGACCAGTCTGTGTATCAGTGAGCAGACAGAATAAACAGGAAAGAGAAATGTGAGCAGGAGAAGAAGGGCAGAGTGAAGGAGAGCCGAGCGAGAGAAGCACCGCTGTGAATTGAACAGCTGGAGTGTCATGTGTTTAATTTACCCTCTGTTTAACCTTTTTCTCCTCTTCTCCTCGCTGTCGCTCCTCCTGCCTCGCTCTAACAGACCTGTTTACCCCCTGCTCTGCCTCGCTGTGTGTTTGTGCCATTATTTACTCCCTGTTAGACCGTGTTTAGCATGTTAGCATGAAGCCTCATTGAGATCACGGGGCAAGACAGACAACTAGGCGAACTAAAGTCAGTCGCAGAAATCACAGATCTCAATAAGACCGCTTGAATAAGTAAAGTTTAATTCACTAACTGTAAGATATATAGATCTCAATGAAATAATTCTTCCAGCACAAAAATGCACATCTAAATCTAATAAAGACACATCAGTGAGACGCACTGTTGCACTGGGTGTCATTTTCCTTATTTACCATGAACACAAACAGCAGTTTGATGTAGTTTGACGATGAAAATAGTCCCAAAAAGTGAGTCATGTTTGTTAAAGGTTACAGTGACAAACTGTTTCAGGAAAAGGCTCTGAGCTTTCCTTTTTTCTTTGACAGAATAAAATAATATATTCATGAACCATTTTCAAAGATTAACATCGTCAGTAGGAGTTAATGGGCCTGAGGCTGAGTGCCACAGACAGGAAGTCAAAGTAGTGAGAGACAGACCAACTCGTTGCTATTATTTATTGCAAGCCTTATGCTTTATTTCTTACCAAGATAGAATATTAAATAAATCTGGTTATAAAGTGGTCCTATCCTTTATTAAAAGGCTACTGTTTGAAGTGCGTTTTTATTGGCTATAAGCAGTATGATGATGATTCTCTTGTTGAATTAACACTGATTACTCCCTGTGGACCAGGCATTGTGGTTACAGCATTTATGTCACTGTTATTGTGTTGGTAATCAGTGATAAAAGAGAAAAGCAGCGGGGGTTGATTTTATTTGTATGTGGATTAGAGATAGATTCAGTGTTGAAACATAAAATAATTCACAAAAATACAGACTAATCGAAGACAAAGCAAACATGCTGGAGAAATGACCAGTTATCATTAGGGTTGGGGATTGTTTAGGTTTTTCAAAACCATATGTTTAAAACAGTACCAGTGCCTAAATGGTGCCCGAACTAATACTTAGAAGTTTAAAGTTTACTCAAATATATAAATATAAATAAATATTAAATACATAAAACCAGCCAATCCCAAACTTAAAAATGCCACGGACCGATCTGAAATCTGAAAATCATCTGAGGGTCACCCGAACCTTTAATCACAACTCTGATCATCATGTGAGACTCATCGCACCAATGATGAGATATAAGATACCAAATATGGTGTAACAACTGTTAATTCAGGTCAGATAAATGAAGAATAACACAGAATTTAGATCCCATGGCCTTATTTTATTAGTTTTGATTACTTTTTTGAAAAATTAATCATTAGTGGTATGGTAATTTCAATCGAAAGTTAAACCATTTTTCAAAATTTATTCTTCATGGCTTTCCAAGGCCCACCTGCGGGGTCTTCAGGGCTCACCAGCCAAAACAAGAAATGACAAGATATTACGTCTCATCAAGTGTTTGGGGACAATCTCTCTTCTTGCAAGTGTGTCCCATTGGCTATTCATTTTCCTGAGGACGGCAAATCATGTTGCGCTGGTCATGACTTCACCATCACTGCAAAGAAATCGCGTCCCGTGTGTCACCAGATGTTTCTCCAGTTTACACACAATCGTTTGTTGGACATTGTTTCAACTGAAATACAGAAACACTTCATCACGTTCAGCTTGACCTTTTGACTGTGTTTCCCGTGGCAACTACCTATTGGAAGGCAACCTGCTGCCAGAGACATGTAGATTGAGAGCTGCTGTAATGTTAACTTGGCACATTCAGTGATGTGTCTCTAAAGTCCACTCACAAGGACAGCTATCTTAACAGACAGCTCAGGCGTGTTGTGATTTGGTCTGGTCGGTATTGGTTATGTGGGAACCAGTGCCATGTTGGCACAGGATTCTGGTACCCATCCCTAAATCCCAGTTACAAAAATGTAGCTTGTGTTAATAAAAACAACTGAAAATTCAACTGAAACTGTAAAGTGTTTAAAATAAAGTGAACTTTTATTTTACAGAAGACAGAGCATAGATATAATCTCCCGTGACCCACCTGTGGGTCCTGACCCAGTGTTTGAGAATGACTGGTCTAATATAACCGCAGCAGCATCAGTACAGAAACTACGTCTCAGCCTTCAGTGAGTTCTCAGTGAATCGCTGCAGAAAGACTGATGGCAGAACAGAAAATAAAAACAATCTGCTGCACTCGAAGCTGTGCGGCTGTGAGATGACTTTTGATACAAGTTCTCTTTCTCTCTATCATCTGTTCCCTCTGCCTCTTCTCTTTCTGTTGGCCATTAACACACACACACACACACACACGCACACGCACACGCACACGCACACACACACAGAAGCACCACTTACCCATTTCAGTGATTGAGTTGTGTTGGAGCTGCTGAGCTGAAACAGCTGGCTGCCTTTCCCTTGATAGCCTGAGCTCCCTCCTTTCTCTCTCCTCTTTCTTTATCTGTTTTCTCTCTATATATGTACTTCTATTTCACACACACACACACACACACACACACACAGGTTGGAGTGGCTGCTGGAGTGGATTGTTCAGACAGACGACACTGAGACAGAAACAGAAACAGCTGCAGATGTCCAGCAGCAGCAGGGTGATTATGAGTGACCTTTTTATAAGTCACAAAATTTACTGTAAAAAATCAGTTTGGGACTGAGTTGGACTGACTTCAGTGTGGATGGATTACTGTGAGATTGAGGTAGATAGTCTATATCGAGTCAGCCTTGCTGCAAATTGACCCCGGTGGACGACAACAATACTGACAAATCCTGATGCTGCCGCTCCACAGTCACCTCTGTTACACCACAGCCCCGACTGACACCATTTAGTCGCAGTTTGCAACCATTTTTGTGCGACTTCATTTTATAACTAAGAGGACCAGTGCAACTAGCAAATTTGAGCCCTGTGATCATGAGAAACACCAGAGCAAGTGGTGTCTGTGTGTGTGTGTGTGCAGAGCCAACCGCTCACTGTGCAAGTGAGGGTGCCATCTGCCGGTTGTGTCACAGTGGGTGTCAATTACTGACACACTGTATACTAGAAATGCACAATATGAGAACACACCAAAAGTGAAACCCAAGCATCTCGATCGCCCCCTGGTGGCTGGCTGCAGTATAGGTAATAAATCCACTCCCTCAATGTTAGACGATGGGCCATGGGTCAAACTAAAACATAAAAGTACAAGTCAAATCATTTTTTCCCAAAGATGCTTTCAGTCATTTTAGCTAGTACTTATGCAAATTTTTGTTCAATCGGTTTGGTTAAAACAGTTATTTGATGGTTGTATTAAAAAGGAAGTTTCATGCCATGATTGACAGCTGAGCTCTGTTTGCTATTGAGTGGGCCAGGTGTATGGGTGGGAACTCAAAACTGTGGGACAGTTTGGTTTCAGCTTTGTACAGTGGGAGGAAGTGGAGTCAATGTGTTTAGAATGTGAATGAGACGATGATGCAAAACTATCTTTCTGGATAGTTGCAGGAATAACAATTAGGTAAACGTGTTCTCTGCTCTACAAGTTTGATGTCAGCAAAGACATAACGGGAACGTTACGTTGATGTGCTGGCCTGCAGTGCATCTCTCTGGGTAGAGAGATGGACAGCACAGCTCTTGGTCTGTTTTGCATGCTTACCAGACACTTCCAGGGCTGTGAGTTTGTGCCTGCAAATGTGACGTGAAATACAACTATTTATGATAAATGCCAAAGTGCATGAAAACATAACTGCACTGTTTGCGAACATGCGTTCATGTGTGTGTGCGTGAAATGAAATTTGCACTTTCCAACAGCAAAATACTGAATCATAATGTCACTCCTCATATGTGCATATACTTTTAAACAACAAACAACAAAAAAGATTATTTAGTCTCACAGTGAAGTTTTAGTAACAGCTTGAATGCACCAATGGACTGATGCAAGATAGAAGGAATTGGATTGATTTTGAGTATTGATTAAAGTTACTACAAGGAAGGTTCATATTTATTGATTTTTGTCAAAAATAAAATTACCTAAATAAAAACCTCCCGCAGCTTCTTTTTTACTGGATATTTTTGACAAAAATCAATGTTAAAAAATGTAACTTTGGCTGGGGTCTCAGGTGTGACTGTGTGGTGATATCAGTCAGATAGGAGAGCCTCTTAGAAGAATTTTGCTTAGGGTTCCAGGGTGGTTGCACCCAAGATAGTTGCATCCATGCACCAGTGGATTCAACTATACTACCAGTGAAACATCCGCCACTGGTTCCACCAGTGTTACCAGTGCTAGAATGGGAGGGCCTAATCTGATCCAATCTCCTCACCTATCGCTCATTTCTGGATTTCTAAATGCAAAATTGTTGCTTGAATGATGAGGAGAATGGCCACAAACAAACTTACATCCTTCACATCCGTAGCAAGGTTTGTTGTAGGCAACTGGACTTCATAGAGTTCTTGAAGACGTTTCGCCTCTCATCCAAGAGGCTTCTTCAGTTCTGACTGACTGGCTTGGGAGTTCAGGTATTAAACCACTGTGTGGTCGTTAACACCTAGAGGGGGCATGTGTCTCAATTGCCCCCTTCCATTGTGTGGACCTTGAGTTTCACCTGGGGGGGAGGTGTGAATGAGGGTCATTAAGGGCCCTGCCACCATGTGACTTGTTGGAGTCACATGATTTCAGGTGGGTATCAAACTGTCTGGGGAATGGAAGGGGGGCAATTGAGACACATGCCCCCTCTAGGTGTTAACGACCACACAGTGGTTTAATACCTGAACTCCCAAGCCAGTCAGTCAGAACTGAAGAAGCCTCTTGGATGAGAGGCGAAACGTCTTCAAGAACTCTATGAAGTCCAGTTGCCTACAACAAACCTTGCTACGGATACCATGACCTGGATGACTGAGAACCTACACAGACATACTTACATCCTTCACAATTTTTCAAGGACACACTTTAGAGGAAACAATGCTTTACTCCGATTCTCCTCAGTGAGCACCACAGTGTCACCACCCCAATATGAAGGGCTGTCCTAAAGACTTTTGATTGGCTCTGTTTTAAATTCTGCTTCCATCCAGTTTCACTACTGGGCGAAACACTTGGAGACCAATTTATGAATCTATCAAATATCATACAGTGGCACAGCATTACACCAGTGTTTTTTGGTCCAGTGTTAAAAAAAGCAGTCGGTGCAATAATGAGCCTTCTTCTACGGCAGTAATTGTGGGATCTTTCTAAAAAGAGATAACAAAACGGAAAAATCGGTTCTCATTAATGCTCCACTGAATAACCCCAAACTTCTTCATGCATGAGCAAAAAAAAAAAAGACAGTTCCCATTTTAAATGATATGGATGCATTTATCTGTCTGAATGTTACCAAAATTACAACTGGTGAGAGAAAAAAAATCTTCCAGGGACAAATAAGTGTTGGCATTTAAGTTTCTTACTGTCTTAATTTGACACCTTTCCAGTACAGTGAGTGTCACAGCAGACTTCATTAATTCAGTTTCTGTTTATCTCAAGTGTTCTGCATTATGATTCATTTATTTCCCCCTGTCACATTTTTCTTCCCACACAAGTTGTATTTGGGTGTTAAATGGAGCCATTAGTCATGTCAGCAGGATCTAAAACCAGGTTTACATTAAACACAAGGCTGACTGTGGTTTAATTGCTTGTTATTGTTGAAAATGTTCTATTTTTAGCGTTTCCATGTTTTTCTTCAAGCTGTGACAGTCACACTGGCCTAATAATACAAAATGGAAGTTAATTAATGACTTAATCTTTCATATATTTACTTATATTTCTACATTTGACACTTACCACATCTTGGGTCAAAGCACCAGACCAATTAGACTCTGAGACTCTTAGACCACCTGAACATGGCTGGTTGTTTAAGTGGCAAAGGTATTTTTATATTTTTAGATCTTACAGGAGAGGTGGAGGTAAAGCAACACTATAACACTGACACTGAACGCACAACTCATGTATTATTTATCATAGTGTATCGACTATCAAGTGTGATCTGAATTCAACAACCTATTGTCCCAAACTTCCTAAAATTTTGATTCTATATTGATTCACAGTGACTTTAATGTCCTCTTAAATGAGATAACATTAGAGAATTGTACCTGGACCCGCCCATAACCTGGGCCTTACCTTAGACTGTGTCAGCATCTTTTTAAAAAAAAAATTAATCTTGGTCCTGTGTTCCACCAAACACGACATGTCTGCGCCATGGTTCTGATCTGTCCTCCATGTGGCCTCAAGCTCCACCAGCAGTGTTTCAGAAGCATTTCAGCAATGGAGCGTTTTGCCCGCCTGATCATGTGTACTTGCTCAGGTTTTGTTGATTAGGTCCTCTTTCCTTGCTCTTTGTGCTTCTACCATGGATCAGCAGGCTACGTGATTAAATTGTTTCTTTTCTGTCTGTCTTTATAATCGCGAGTCTGCATAGGGGCTTTTATTTTGAAAATTAACCAGATTATCCCTGCCTGTTCTGTGTCTGACTTCCTGCCTGTTCAATCTGCTTTGTGCTAACTGATGCAGCAGCCGTCAAAAATAGACTCTGGTTTGAACTGGAGTGGAGCACCGAGGCACCACTGGTGGAATCACAAACATTGTGTAGAACAGCTGCGATCAGCTCTGGCTGATGTGGTGCAGCCGTAATGTGACCGTGCCTGGTGGAATTTAGCCGCAAGGGTAAACTTTGTGCAGAAACCTCACCTGTCAGCTAACTCTAGCTAACAGCTAGCTGATATTTTTGCAACCAAATTCTGTAATGCTGTAATGTCTAATGTGTCATCTTGTGATGACATGATAATCGCCTTCAATCAAGGTAATAGTTGTAGGTGAAATTGCTTCTGTCAATGTCAAAGCAGTCCCTTTCCTTCCTTTATAAGAAGGAAGGAAAGGCTGGCTGACTGCAGGCTGGCTAAACATAAATGGTGAAAAACCCAGATCCTAGATTAGGGGTCAACAACCTGTGACTCTGGAGCCACATGCAGCTCTTTTGCTCGCTCCCTGTGGCTTTAACAAAAATTATATGGAAATAAATAACACCTTTTTCTTCTAAATTTTGTCGCTGTCTTGAGCATCCCTAGCTGGCAACTAACAAAAAGTTAACAGTCTCTACCAATCGGGTTAATTCATGTAAACTGCATTAATGAATCATTTGATTTCCAGCAAAACACGTTAAGTAGTCCTAAAGCATGTTAATGGTTTGTTATTCAATGCTTGTGCACTGTCTGCAGCAGAATCCACTCTCTAATGATGTTTAAATTACTAAATTGATGTGAAAATAAATATGTGGATTCAGTATGAGAAGAGGGGGTTGAAGCTGCTCATTACTTCAGACTTCAGGGGCAAAATAAGTCTGAAAATCCCTCAGTGATGCAGCCTGTGAGAGAACGAATAACAATCTTCTTCCTCTCTGTCACAACGTTTAGAATTCACCGCTGCTGAGAACGCAGCTCTTTACATAAATGTCCCGTCATGTGTGAATAAAGTCATCAGATAAATAAAGCCGGTAATGTGACATATACTCCATGTCTGTAAAGCATAAGAAACCCCTCCACGGACTGTGCAGAAGTTTTTTTGTTTGTTTGTTTTTTCCTACTTTCTCACCATGAAACCAGGTTACAGTTTTAAATCCTACTGATCACAAGCAGTTGTTCGCAATGAACAAGCCGACACCAAATGTTTACAGTTGCCTTCAAGCCAGACACGTCTTCCTAATGCCCAGGACACACTGTCTATACCTGAGCAGTGTGCAGCATGTCGTGGAACTGCTCGCTTTTCATCATCTTAACAGGTCTGTGCAGACACACAGGTGTACACAGGCGTATCATCTTGAGATTCAGTGTCTCGCTTATGTTTTCCGTGTGACGTGCAATTCCCAGCAAAAAAACACAGTGGAAATGATCTGTTTATAGTCATACTGACATCATACCAGCAACATGACAACTTTGATGTCTTTATCTGTAGAATATTTTACAGTTATGAAAGAATCAGGTGAAGGGCAGTATTGTTTCATTGCGCTCTCTTTGTCTCTCCTCTTCACAACTTTTCTGCAAGATTAATGTAAAAAGTTGCTGGCAGCAGCAGCGCAACAGCAGCAGTACTGCCTGTACAGGCACCCCACATGTACAACCTGCAGCAGTTCAGTGAGGTAGCCATCACGCACAGGCAGAGGTAGGAAGCGTGTACTGGGCGTTACCCACGGTGAGTGAGCAAACAGGAGTGGATGGAGAGGTAAGAATTTGCCCAAATACACTACAAATGATGTTGCAGCAGGACTGATTGCCTTTTCTCCCTCCTCTGAGCAAGTTAAATGATTAAAGTGTTAAATTCTGTAATTTTCATAAGTCAGCCTTGTTTCTATATAGTAAGGCTGTTGTAAGTAGCCTTTTTTTGGGCTCTGAATTTTCAGTAGTAATTTTTCAAAGCTTAGCTACAACCGGGAGGGTGAGTGGTGCATATGCCTCCTCCTCCGTCGCCTTGGTGCTGCTCATGCAGCTCGTGCTGTAGCTACTGTCTCTCAGTCAGAGAGGTGATGGCGTCAGTGTGGGAGAGTATTTGTATTTGTATTTATTTGTTTATTTGGATG
The DNA here is from genome assembly GCA_027495735.1 of Lutjanus campechanus. Classification (NCBI taxonomy): domain Eukaryota; kingdom Metazoa; phylum Chordata; class Actinopteri; order Lutjaniformes; family Lutjanidae; genus Lutjanus; species Lutjanus campechanus. The sequence continues at coordinate 3,577 of JAJHUR010093918.1, read as the reverse complement.
GGACAATGCACATTAATGAACATACAAGTATGTAAACATGCCGGATTGTAGCAAAAATGCTGAAAAGTGAGTCCATGGACCAGTGCAGTGTGTCTCAGTTCACACTGAGGCTGCTGCAGAGCTGCAAAACATTCGCTACAGCCCTGGTGGATAGTTGGAAGACAATTTATTTACTTATCACACGCAACATCTCCCTGATTTCCTTCAAAACATTTTTGAGTGTATCCCCCATCAAAGGGTGTAGATCATATATGTGCTGCTTCTCACCTGTTGATTACACGTCTGCAGCAGCGTTTTGATCCCTCCTCTACGTGGCTGCGTGCCCCATCAGCAGCCTTTCAGAAGCGTCTGATGTCGACTTGCTCAGAATTTGTTGATTTGGTGCTCTTTCCTTACTGTTTGTCCTTCTAGCATGGATAAGTAGGCTACAGCTGAATAAGGAACTATTTAACAATAGTTCCTTTTCTGTCAATTTTTATGATTGTGAGTCTGTGTGGCGTCATAGACTGGATTCTCTCTGCAGTTTCTGTGCTTGACTGCCTACCTGCCTGATCTGCTCTGTACAAATTGACATGGCAGGTATCAAAAATGGACTTAGCACTTACTTAAAGCAGAGCAGAGAGCTGCTTCTGGGATGTGTTGCAGCGCTGCAGGTGAAATCTCAAGCATTCTGAAGAAGGGCCATGATCGTCTCTGGTGGACGTGGCGTAGAAGCCATGCTTGGTGGAATCAAGCAGTCAGTCTGTCATTGTCCATTCTGACTGCTGACTGGAGGGAAACAGAAATACTAAAGATGTCAGTGTCGCTTTTGACCAATGAAAGTAGAACCAGCATCTTATCAAACAAGTAACATGTTGCTTGGCCTGTTGGCTGACACATAGAGCAAGTTAGGACATCTTCATTCAGAAGATTTGAAATAATCTGATGTTTGTTTGTTCCCGTTGCTTAGGTGAGCCTCATCCCCAAATCCGTCTGTAGTAGGGGTCACAGTAAATAATACTCCTCATGAAAGGAATCCAATACTTCAGACCCAGAGTCAGACGAAGGAAAACTCCCAGCAAAATGTAATTACGGGGAAAACCTCATTAGGCTCTAAAATATCCTCCTTCATTATCATCAGCAGACCCCATTAGCCCGTAATCTGCCCAATCATTCAATTCTGATTTATCTGATCATTAAATGAGCAACCTGCCCCTTTACATGTCACATCTGCTTTGTTGGAACGAGCAGAGGTGGAGGCTCTGGGCTCACGCTGAGTTAAAGTGACGTCTTCGAGGCTCGCCTCCACTTTATCTCCCAGATTTGAATGTGTTTGAGTCGAGAGTTCGGAGGGGAAGCGTTTTAAGATTGCTGCGTCGCGGGAAGCGTCACACTGTGCCGCAGCTCCTCAGAGGAAGAGTGCAGAAAAATCAAGTACGGCTCACAGAGGATATCAGCCTCACCGACAGTTTGAGGGTGCGCTTGATTCTTTGAAATGCAGGGATCACTTGTTGGAATTTGTGAACTTGTGAGTTATATCCTAACCCTGAGGAATAAAGTATAAAAACAGACCTGCGACAGACGAATCTTCATGAAAATGTAAATATAGTTAAAACAGTTTCAGTAATACGTTACAGGGAATGGATAAAGACTTGTAAGCAACTGGGTTAGAGACACAAAAAGCGAATGTATTTCTGTGTGTGTCTGTGTGAGTGTGTGTGCGCACCCTGTAATGTTCTTCCAAAACTTTTTAAAAGGCCTACATTTTCATGCCTAGGAGGAAAGTGCATTCATCCTGTATTGTATGTGGGCCAGTATATCTTCATGTAGCTGCAGCTGTGACTAATGTTTATTTTATAAGTCACTGTGGCTTCCATGAGCACAGATAAGCTGCTGTGTTGCTCAGGAGAACGAGCCTGTTTTATGGTTGTTGTACATTCAAATTTTAGGATTTTAGCTGACACTGTTATTCAGAACGACTTACAGTGAGCAGAACAGTAGGATGAGCTTCAAGTAGCTCATTTGCATTTTGCTTTAGAGGTATTTATGATTTTCTTATCTGCAGTAACTTACAGTACAGTGAGTATAAGTGTACATAATCATAAGACTGAACAGAGAAGAAAAACAAGTGTTTTCATATGGATTTGAACAAATTTACAGTGTATATGTTTGGTCTTGATTTCATTTTGAAGTAAACTTCACAGTTTTAGCTGGCAGTAAAAGTTAAATAAGAGAATATACATCAGTTTCTAAGAGATAAGTGCTTTTTTTAGATGTAAAATCTTTTTAAAAACAACACATTTACACTTAGACATTGGATTGTTCATTATAACAGGTAGATGGGAGGCTTAATAATTTGTCCAGTTAGCGTCGTCGGTATTGACTGAATTGGTCGTCTTGGTCATCTGGCCCTCATCAGAACTTCCCAACTTCTACATCTCAGACTCTCCTCTTGCCCGGTGCCATACTTCAAACACCTTGGCAGCGTCCTCCCCAGTGACTGAAACATCAAGCAGGACATCCAGAACAGGATCCAACAAGCCTCGTACCACTTTCACCACCTCAAGGAGCGGATCAGTTTATCCATCTGCGTGCCTACCTGCACCTCTGCATGGATGTGAGACATGGACGCTTTACAGCCGCCACATGAAACAGCTTGCTGCCTTTTGCATAAAATGCTCCCAGCGCTTCATGAAAGTGACCCGTCAGGACCTTGTCTCACATCTGGATATTTGAAAATATATCAGCAGCAGAAGCGTAAGAGCTGCCGTATTTCAGAGGGATGAAGGGACGAGGAGGAAGCTCAAAGCAAAGACTGGTTTTTATTTTAAAAATACATCTCATTTTACTTTCTTGTTTAACTTTCAGTGCTAAAAGAAAAACATCTTGTGGAAGCTGCTTTTCTGTCTGTCATTGATTACGGCGACTTATTGTTTATGCATGCAGCTTTCCCCATTTTACATAGCTTTGGTTCAGTGAACCCTGCATCTCTATCTTTCATTACAAGAATCACCACTGCATTCTTTATGATTTAGTAGGTTGGACATCATTGACATGCAGACAACAGCACTAGTATATTTTCATCTATAATATGATACTGGGTAAACTTCCAGATTAGCTCTGTACCCTTCCCTGTGTCAGCTCTGGTAGTTACCAGCTAGTGAAATTGTTCATTTTTAATGTGTTCCAGGTTTTCACTGATCTGGGGAAAACGGCATTTTCCTAGTATGCAGAATGGGCCTTGAACAATTTAAAAGATCTAAAATTAGATACACTCATATCCATTGATGAATCTGAGTGCATCATAAATAAAGATGAAGAAATGAAGAGGTTCTTGTTTTGCTTGATATGCCACTATGTTTGAATAGCTGTTACTTTATTGTGGATTTTTGTATAACATCTTGAATTTATTGCATTTTAATATGTTGCGATTTTGTATGGCTGTTACCTTGGTCAGGTTTTTCTTTCTTTCTTTCTTTCTTTCTTTCTTTCTTTCTTGTATTTTCAGTCTCAATGGGACTTGGTTCAATGAGGTAAAAGAATAAAATCAAAATCAAAAGGTCCTCTATGGCCAGCTGAGGCTGCTCAGCCGGTGGAC
>JAJHUR010093917.1:0-20573 GCA_027495735.1 Lutjanus campechanus | reverse complement strand
TTCAAGGCAAATACAGAGCCTTTTCTCTCCCCATCTAATGCCATGCTATCGACCCGCTGCAGTGTGTTTTGCTGTTAACATGAGACCCATAAAAGAACAAACATTTACTCAAAGGAAATCCACAGACCCATCTCACAAACATAGTGACAGGTAGAAAAGCAGAGGCAAAGTGCACACACATATGCATGGTCACGAGTACAGGAAATCAAACTGACAAACACACACACACCTCCAGATCAAGACAGAACACAACAAAAGCTCATACGGGGTGAAGTAACGACATATAAAACGTCTCTGAGCTCAGTCAATAGAGTCACATGTAGTGCTGCGTATTCGACGTCACTGCTTTATGGTCCAGAGAGATAAGCTGTTGTAAAGCTGGTTCTGTTTAGACAACAACAATTTGAAAAGTTAAGCTTCCTTGGTTTTAATAAAAGGAAGAATTTGCTAGAAAAAAAAAAAAACATGCTCACATTCTTAAAAGGTTTGAACATGAAGTATCAAAAGATGATATGCAGCTGTAGTCGCATGGATTTGGTATGATCGGTCTGTCCTTGAGCAGCAAATAAATGTTTCAACAGCTCACATCAGGGCTGAATAACATTTACAGCTGTGTGGCAGATGTTAAAATGGGGGATTAAGAGGAGAATCTTGGGATCTTCATGTTTTGCCTCTGTGTAACCATCAGAGCAGCTCTGAGCTTCATAGACACTACAGGCTACCAGTGTTTTTGCTACGGATATTCGTCTGCTAGCTTACAACAAGAGCAAAGAAACGAGAAAATAATACTGTAACATATTCCACAGCTAAGAGTAAAGCCAGTGAAAGCAGCAGATGACCGGAAACAGACCTTTAAACATCTTTGACTCTCTTTTAGTTGATGATTAATTGTCACGTAAATAATTGCGCTAATTCTCCCCTCAGTTGCCATTAAACCATAGCAGAAGATGGGGACACGATGACATGACATTTCTGTTAGTTTCATCCAGTTGATTCTGTAATAACTGCGACAGGTCTCATCCTCAGTTGGATTCATGTCTCTGGAAGTTCACTGTAGCGTGTGCTTGACATAGAGGAAAAAAACTTTCCCAAGAAAGACAGGTACGTTAGCTAATTGGGTACCCACTTAAACAATTATCTGAAAAGAAAACTGCTTGAATTGCCATATTGATTTAACAATGAGGACTTTTGTCTTCTGCAAAAGCTGTTACTCGTCCATAACACTGACTGGAAATGTTTAGTACAGGAGCACAGGGGAGGAAATTTGCAAAGACTTGAAATTTCATTGGGTGGGGAGAAACACGGGGACAAAGGTTGAGTTCTTAAAGTCTAAACTCTTTATACAGATTAAAACTGAGCAACTGGAGAATCAGACATGCTATCCCACAGGGTAGCACTTAATTTGAAAGGGTGTCATAAGACTGTCAATACACTGTCATAACCATGTGATATGAATATGAAGGGGTCTCTGTGTATGTTTACTGGGTTTGGCTTCTGGCATCCCAGGTGTGAGTCCGCCAATTAAGCTAATTAGTTCCATGGCTAACTGAGCTAACTAGCTAACACCAGCTACAGATAACAGCAGACCGCAGTTAGCCTACTTTAGCAAAGTAAACTAGCTAGCCGCTATCTGTCCATCAGCTAACTCTGTAGGCTAAACTACTTATCAAACTGGCTTTATAACATTTAATAACATCTTTATGACAAGTCCAAATGATACCACTTTAAGTTGAAGTCCGGGAAATTACTCATGACATTGTTACAAAAGTATTTGACAGTGTTATAAAACTTAATAACATCTTTATGATAAGTCTAAAATGTACCATTTTACTTGAGGTCAAGTAAAATATTCATGAGCCAGTGTCAAAACCAACCAGGTAGACAGTTTTGTCTTGTGCAATGTCAATTAATAACTACAGTCATAAATATTCATAAAGATTACCTCCTGTTCATGACATGTTATGACAGTGTAATGAAAGTCTTGTGCAGACCCCTTCAAATAGTGTTACCACACACACTTTGTGCGAGTTATACCTTATTTATTTCACTTCACTTTAGGCGCTCTACTGCATTGAATGCTGACCACTGACTAATCTAAACGTCAGTTAATGGTCCTTCCCTAACGCTCACCCTGTCCAGTAACTGTAATACTGTGAATACAACAATAAAAAGTAATAAATATGAAGTCTGGATTGCAGATCTTCTGACTAAAAACATCTTAATCATGTTTCTAATGACAATAATGTAAATTCTGAACATGAACATTATTCCTCATGTTACAACAAATAGAGAAATTGAGCAAAATAAGTGTATTCAACCCTCATTAAACACAAAAACAACACAACAAAGGACAGGATTAGGAGGAGGTGTAGCTTTACTCTTGCACACAGTGTCCTCCTTTTCAAACACACGAGACGCTGAACTCTGCCAAACACCAACGTCCTTCAAAGCCACCGAGGGAAGCTGGCGTTATCCGTAACTAATGTACCTCCGGTGGTGTCCTGTATCCTCTCCTTCAGCACATTGTGTCTCAACACCAGTTTTTAGCACAATCACACTTTTAAGACACGTTGCAACAGCAGTAATGTTGCTACGATCCACAGAGGATTTGTTAGAAAACCCTTTTGTACTAAAAAAAGGGATGCAGCCACAGGGTGGGAGGACTAATGGCTACAAACACAGTTGTACTAAGTCCATCATCCCACACAGATTTTCGGAGAGGAGGGTGTGAAAAATCCTATTTTCTGAAGTCCACCCTGAACAAACTCCATCTTTAGAGATATATGGCTAAAGCTAACTTAAATTGTTTGTGCAGATCCCGTGGTATGAGTCATATCTTACTGGCCACATTAATGTCACACAGAACGATGGGCACTGTGGGCAGAGCTGGCTACTAGAGAGGAGTTGGTGGTAATACAAGCCCTGCCAGTGTTTCTTTTTAAAGCCCTGTTCTCTCTTTACCATCCTGCATTACTGTAAATCCACTGTTCACCGTCTCCTCTGGGATGAGAGGCAAAGTGATAAGAGAAACAGGAGGAGGAAAGATGTGAAGGAGAGGTAGGAAAATAAAGGGAGCGGGGGTGGTGGTGGAGGAGGAGGAGGAGGAGGAGTGCTGGGGCGAGGAAGAGGAGAAGAGAGCAAAGAAGATGAAGCAGAGCGAGCTCGGAAGAGGTCATGAGATGAGAGACGAGGATGGACACAAAGAGGAGAGAGGGCGATAAATAGAAAAAGGATGGAGCACAGCCGGCCTGTCTGACCCTCAGTTATCCTTGACAGTTTGGAACTGCAGGGAGGCGGACCTTCTTCATAAAAATGTCAATATTAGAGGAAATCTGTTGGTGTAATTTACTAAGCACACCTTCAATTAATATTCCTGCTTACGTGCGGTTTTTCAAACATGATGAACCATCCTTCATCCCGGTGCGTCATCTGCAGACAAACTGCTGATGTTGATCCACTGTGGCATTTTGTTATTGCGTTTTTCTTTTTAAATGAGTAAAGATAACTTGTTCACAGTCTGACAGAAGTCAGAGTTTAAGCGCAGTCAACTGGCAAACCTCTGTAAGATAAGGTGAAAAGGGCAAGAAAATCTAATTGCCTCAAGCTGCACTAATCAGTAGTTTTATGCTAATAATAGAACAGATGACTGTGTGAAATATGAAAGGTGTTACTTAACAAACCCGCGGAGAATCATTATCGAACTTCGCAGTTCTTCTCTTTCCTGGGTCCAGACCTTCGAGTCTACTCAAACTGAAGACCCAGTCACACGTATGCGAATAAACGGGAGAGGCACGGGATTCTGGGCCCTGGTCTGGCATATAACAACACCAACAACGCTGAAAAATGACCAACCAATAAGCGCTGCGGGGGGACTAATCTAATCAGCCAATCAGTGCCTCAGGTCGGGATTAACACCATTGTCAAGCTGTGCGCCAGAACCAAGTAGTAATAACAACAATGTTGACTGCTATAGGCAAGATAGACGCTGCTGTTGAGGCTGTTTTAAGTCGACTTAAGAACAGAAATGTTGTAGTATATTCCAGTTATTGGAAGGCTGCGTGTTAGAAAAACAAAATCTCATGTTCTCCTCTTTCTCCTTGGTTGTGTAGAAGATACAAAAAATATCCTTTTAAAAGGAGGACACATCAATCATTTATATCAGTAAAATGATTCAGGTGCAACAAAACTGTTCAAAGAAATAAATAAATATATCTACAGACATTCTGCACGTTAGACCAACTTGTCCAGATGTGATGGACAGCATCATTACGAAAAGGTCACCTTATTATATGGACGATTAGGAAAGCGTACTGTACATTTGTGTATGTCTGTCAGACAAAAGAACAAAGACAGAAGTTAAGACAACGCAGCTGAAGGTGAGACAGAGACACAGTAGAAAAGATCAGAGCGTGAAGATCAAAATGGAACAGAAAAAAAAAAAACACAGGGAGGAGAGAAAAGTTAAAGGTGAAAAAGAGGAGAAACCTGAGAGAAACTTTGCTCCTGCTAACGTCGCTCCAGAGGATTATGTGCAGGATGGGAACCGAACAGACAGATAAATGTGCCAATTCACCAACCACTCAATAGCAAATCATAATTTGGTGTCTGAAATCTATCAGGCACTTTCATATTTTCCCAGAATTTGGCTCGTGCTAATTTCCCACCTGATTATGTGTGAATGAAGGTGGGAAACCCACACACACACACACACACACACACACACACACACACGTGCATTAACACGTATAGAAGCATGAGCTCTCACACGTGCTCACACGTGCGCAGGCAGGTTCTCACCACCAACCTGGCCGAGACAGACTGGGATAAAAAAAAAAAAACGTGCCTGATCCTTGGCTTGCTGTAACTGTCAAGTCAGAGTGTGTGTTGATCTGTTTGTGTTTGAGATCAGAGAGGCTGGATGTAAGGTGTAACTTTTCACTGGAGTGTAATACTCCACCTCTCAGGGAGTAGAAATCAGCTGATTCACAGGAGGAGGTGAAAGACCTTCATTTTAAGGTAGAAAACAACTGTGCATTATGTGTCATTATCACTAATGCTCACCTCCACTTCCAGCTGAAGTGCAACTCACAGCTGAACACAACAAGTTCATACTGGAAGTCACACTGAGTAATGTCGGAAACCACTAACTGAGGTAAGTGATGAGGCAGGTGGACACAGAGAGGTAAATTACAGCATTTCATCATACATGAATCTACGAGACAGCATCTGAGCATGGGCTTTTTGCTGCAGTTTACCAATACTCTTTAGTAAACTTCCTACACTTAAAGGGATAGTTCAGATTATTTGAAGAGGGGCTGTATGAGGTACTTATGGCGGTCGGCACACTCTCAGTTTGAAGAAGCAGCAGGAGTCCTGGTGTAGGAAGTTAAGCAGTGTGCTGCTGAGGACAGGATTGGCAGGATAACTTAGACAGGCAGCCTTTTCCAATGAGAAACCACTGTTTTATCAGCCAAAAATCGCTCTGTGCAAACCAAACAGACTCCATTGGCAAACTCACGAATTTTACCGCTTGATCTGTTAGTTTGTTTGTGACATAGTGTGACACGTACATTTTAAAAGGTTAGTTTGCATCTGCTGAAGTCACACAAATAAACTAAAATAAAAGAAGCAGCTGTAGTCCAGCAGCTCTAGTGTTCTGCAAAGTAAAAAGACTATTTTTGCAAAAGGAGTCCTGCTGAGCAAGAGAAAGAAATATTTGGTTTATATAACAGTGGTTTCCTGTCATAAAAGGCTGTCTGATGGCTAAGTAAAGTGGTGACAATATTCTAAATATAGTGCACACTTAAACTGATTTGTGGCTAAAAAACATTTTGTTGCTGGCTTGTCCACAGCCGTACATTTCTTAGTCTCCGTGCTGCTTCTCAAAACTGGGGACGTGCCGACCGACATCCAACTGTAGGTACTACACTGACTATGGACCTCATGCAGCACCACTTCACATAATCTGAACTATCCCTTTAAGGATGAAGAGTCAACAAAAAAACAAAAGATTACTCATTGCACATGCACAGACACACATTCAGAGTCGGAGTAAACTATAATCTGCGAGGAGCACAAGCTCAGATTAAGGCGGCAGACGGACCAAACATGAGAGCACTGATAATGAGAGAGAGAGAGGAGCAAACTGACACAAACATCATGTGCACGAGCCTTGAGGTGTGTAAAACGTGAGAGGCCGGCTACTTAAAAAATAAACTATTATGTTATGACAGCTGTAAAACAGGCTGAAGGATGTAAACAAGTAGCACGAGGCGTGGGCAACCAGGAAATCAACACGTCAAGGACAAAAGTCACAGTCAGATAATGGGCATGTTTACATAATAAAACTGAGAAATCCAGTAAATTGTGGATATCTTCTTCTTTGTTATTGTATTTTGATGAGTCATGTGTCAAAAAAAAATCACATCAAAGGTTACGTTCTATGACATCTCGTGTAGATGCATGCATGGCCAATTCTTTACATGAATATTTCACATACATATGTATGACATGCATACATATGTATATGTGTCAAAGCATGTAAATTATGCTTTACGTTGCTGTGCTGAACCTGTCTTATAGAGTATGGCTATGGATGCTTATGAAGCATAAAATACACTGGCAGCAACTTTCTAATTATTAGTGTTGATCACTTCCTTCACAAAAGTCTTTTAAGTTTTGCAATATGAGACTTCTCTGAGTTACTGAGTATTAAATGTCATAATATCTGTTGCAGTATCAAGATCGGGGTTGCCAGGTTTGTGTGACAAAAGCAGCCAAGTAGCAGATCTAAACCAGGCCAAAGCCACCGCAAAGGCCAATAAAGGCGTCCCAGAACCAGAACTCAAAATATGGCCCCGCAACACCAGATACACGTCTTTTAAAGTCCAACAGAACTGCCATCACAGGCAAATGTATTGTCATATCTACAAATGAACACCATAAACGTTTAGTGTGCCAACATTAAAAGCAGTTATCTCTGAATCATTCTTTTGACCTTTTGTTATTAAATAAGATACAGTACATTATAAAATATATAATAAAACATGTAGACCAATTCACTGACACACAAATTAACCTTTTGCTTTGTCTTTTCACTTTCTCTACCCGTTTTCCTCTTCTCCTCCGAGCATGGCACATTGTGTGTGTATGTGGGCGTGTGTGTGACGGGTCCTATGTCCATGTGTGTAAGAGGAGAAGAGATATAAATAAATAATTTCAATTAGAATATGAATTTTGGAGTATGGATTTATAGGTATTATTCATGCCATTTGCATGCAAAACAGGTTTACCCAACCAGCATAAAAAAAAAACATTCAACCCACGGCAGACCACAGACCTGGCAACCCTGATCAGGATGTACTGGAAATGGTTCTAATTTCTTTGATGCAACTCAGTTCTCTGCTCTGCTGTGATGAAACAAACCGTCTATACAGCCTCCCTAAACTAAGACTTCAGTCCTGTTGTCAGTACGCTCCATGTTGCTCATCAGAAGCCACTCAGAAGTAAACAACACCGATTAAACATCGACAGACATTGAGAAAAATATCTTATCTCTCTATAAAACAGTAACAAGTGAAATTCAGTTGAAGTTTTCCTGAAGTAGAGGGAGGATTGTTTAACAGGAATCATAAAAGTTCTGATATCTTTATGTTGCTCTAGAATGCAGAGCCAGCAATAAAAACTGGGAGGCGCTTTAGTCCAAGTGTTGATAAGAGGAAAGAGTATCTCAGGACAAACAATCATAGGATAAAGTTAAGTGAGGGAGAAAGTGCAGCCTGAGAGACAACACTCAAACAAGACTTGACGATACGGGTTGACAGTCCTGTGAACGTGGTCTCAGGGACCCCTGGTGTAGTGCCGCCATCACTGTGGAGGGATATTACTGCAACGGCAACCTCTGGGAATCATCCAGAAGAAGGACGGGCACAATGGGAAGCTGCAGCCCACCAGGAAATGTTGGTATGTGAATTTCAAAACGTGAGATACAAATTTGTTGAAAGTTTTCTAAATGCTGAGGCCATGGACGGTTTTAAGCCAAAGTAGGACTGCACATCTTGCACAAGCCCAGATTCATACTTTGCATCTTGATCAGGGGTGGGCATTTATTTTTGACAGGAGCCACATGAGAAATTGATCAGGCTCCTGTGGGCTGGACACAAATGTGATATAAGGTCCTAATAATGGCAAAATCTCTAATATTGGGATAGTCAGAGGTGTTTTATAGGTCACACCAGCAAGTCTGTGTCCATGAGTTAATAGTTAGCTAACACAGTAATGCACTTTCACTGTTGGTCACTCTTTCTGAATCGCCATGGGATGGAACTGTGGGATTTTTTTTTTTTATTAGCAGGGTCCAAAACTTAAAATAAAGTTTTGCAGTATGGCACCAGGCCTTATTTTGTCCAGGTCTGATCTTAATCTGCTTTAATTATCTGAGCAGTGACAGCTGTTTAGTGTCTTGTGATCTGCTCCAGATCAAAGACCAGTTCTGCAGTCAAGTACAAAAGCAGGAATAAAAGTTTTTTTTAACTTAAGTAATGCTAATAAAAACCTCCAGTGGTTAGCTTTAGAAACGCTGGAAGAAAGAGAGATTAAAAAAGCCTAAAAGCTGCAGTAAATCTGCAAGATAATAAGATGGATTGATTCACTCCTTCCATTCAACCCAGTCATAAAAAAAACAATTCTCTACCCTTCATGACTTCAGTAATTGATCAAGTTGTAACGAGCCTACTAGACAACACTAAATGCCACGTTCACAAATCTTTGGAATCAGAGAAGGTTCAAGCCGTGAGCTGCAGATTAAAAGCGTCCTCTGTCTTGTCCTTCTCTTTCCAGCCTCACGTGACCTGAATATTTTGCTGGTCGGTCCCAGACGGACTGGAAAGAGCTCGACTGGTAACACCCTGCTGGGCCGGGGTCCAATTTTCGAAACCAGAGGGGGCGGGGCAAGCTCAGCTGCCGGTGCCATCACCGCTGGACGTCTCGTGAATGTGGTGGATGCGCAAGGTTGGGGTTCATCCGAGGAGTTTGTCCCCCAAGAGGAGAAGACTGAACTGCTGAGGGCGGTGTCTCTCTGTGGACCTGCAGGACCTCACGTTGTTCTGTTAGTCATCCCTCTGCTGGACTTCACTGAGCCTGAGCGGACAGTGGTGGAGACGAGGATGGAGATCTTGACCTCCACAGTCTGGAGACACACGATGGTGTTGTTCACATGTGGAGACCGACTGAGGGGAAGAGGGCGCAGTGTGGAGGAGCACATCCAATCAGGAGGCCCCGCCCTGCACTGGCTGATGCAGAAGTGTCACTATCGATACCACGTGTTCGATAACAAGGCAGCCGTCGTTAATAACCCAGAGAGGAGGAAACCGGAGGTGACGGGTGGCAAGAAATTGGGAGGGATTTGGCGAAGAAAAATTGACAAGGGGGTGGGAGGGAAGAGCACAGCAGGTGAGACAGATGGGAGGAAGGGAGGACAGCAGGAGCAGGTGACTGAGCTGCTGTGTAAAGTGGAGAACGTGCTGCAGGAGAACGGAGGATGGCACTTCTCCCTTCACATGTACCGAAGGCTGGAGGAGGAGTGGAGCCACAGAGAGCAGGAGCTGAGAGCTCGGCTGGAGGCGGAGACAGATGTGGGAGGTGTGAGGAGAAAACAAAACACGGTGGAGATGAAGATAAACGTGAAGCCAGAGAAGAGGCTGGAGACAGAGGAAGAAGAGGAGCGGGACGACAGCCTGAGGAAAGAGCGGGAGAACAAGGTGGAACGTGTGGAGGAGAGAGTGACAATAGCGCTTAAGAGACTGAACAGCAAGGAGGACGGTTATGACACCGGAGAAGAACAGGAGAGCACTGAAGTGAAAACTCTAACGATGGCTCCATGTCGGTCTAATCAGGCTGAATGTTTAGCCTTCAGTCCAATCAGGGGACTTGCCTAAAGTAACAATGCTCACAGTCACTTTATAGTCCAGCTGACGCTGCCACAGTGACTCCACGTCTGACACATTTATTCTTACACGCCGTGACGCTGAATCCGCAAACTCTTGTCATGCGACGATCCGTCAGCAATAAATATAAAAACTAAAATAACTGCAGATCCTCACTGAGGCTTCAGAGGCCAGACTTCTAATGTTCTTGTGAATGTTGAAGCCGTTTCCTGCTTCACAGAGACATCTGTAAATAAGATGCAGCTGGTTAGCCTTAGCTTAGCACAAAGACTGAAAACATGGGAAAAACAATCCTGGCTCTTTATGTGCTGCCAACTTTTTTAAAACGGATATTAAGGGGACAGTTCACTCTAAAATGAAAAATACATATTCTTAAGCTATTTATCAATCTAGATTGCTTTTGTGTGAGTTGCAGAGTTTTGGAAATATCAGCCGTAGAGATGTCTGCCATCTCTGAAATGTAATGGAACCAAATGGTTATCAGCTTGTGGCAGGGGCATGAACATTGACGGTGCCCTCCAACAATGTTTTGGCCAGATAACGGGCCCTTCCTTGCAAATGATACCGTTTGCCACCTCTGAAAGGTGGCAAAGTTCAAAGAATTCATTAAATTAAAAATGGTACAATTTACTTTATATGTCTTTGGAAAAACAAACCCATGCCCATCATGGTTTTATTCTTTTTTTTTTTTGGCAGAATAATTAGTAGTAATCTATAACAAAATTATCTTGACACTTTGAGCACCACGAGCCGAGCAGACATCTCTGCAGCCAGTATGTCCACAACTTGGTAACTCACTCCACTGTTCTATAAATATGACACTACAGCCTGGCTCTTTCTGTGCTGTCCATTTTTAAACTGTTTAAAACTGCTATTAAGCACCATCTTGTGATAAATTATACAAAATTATACATCTGCACTGCAAACTATTGTTGGTCACATATTGAGTGTCCATGCAGGCTTGTAATTATAAAGCCTTTCACAGCAGGATTGCTCAAATTGTATTGGTATTGCTTCTAAAATCAGGAGACACTGTGTGATTCCAGACCTCAGTTCTCTTCCTAATTATGTACAGCATACTGTAAACAAACGCTGTGAACGCTTATGAGCCGGCAGTGTATGCAACATTCTGTTATACTACAGTAATTAAAATCTAATTGTCTCGCTTGCGAAAAGCAAATGTATAAAAAAGAAGCTGTTATCCATGGAAAAAAGTTGGAGAATAAACTGCAATAAAGCAGAGGGGGTGCTAAACATTGAGGTTGTCACTATCATTCTTTTGTGTGTTTTTTTGCTTTTTCAATTTCCAAAACGAGGCAATCACTGTCACTGCATGCATGCATGTTTTTATGGCGGAAGCGAGGGAAGTGTGGTCTACCAACCATTTCATTACATCTGAACAAATTGTCAATTGGCTTCAGGGAATTGCTGTCTGTCCTCGGCTGACGCAGACAGTTAATCCTCATCTCTGGCTCGCAGTCATGATGCCATGCAAGGTCAGTCGTGCTGTAACCAACGAGGTCAGGCTCAGCCCGGGACATCAGGCAGGGCCAGAAAAGCCCAAAACGCACAAAATCAGATTAAAAAATATCTCTATCCCTCACACTGGAATTGGTTCCGCTCGCTCGGACTGTGAAGTAATTATAAAAAGCTACCAAAATGCCCTAAAATGCCCCAAGCTTGTGGGTCAGTAGTTTCTCATTTTTGCAGCAATAAAAAGATTTGAAAAGCTGTATCAATTTGTGAGGTAAGTTAGAGGATCAGAGTGAACCTAAAAAATAAAAAAAAGCACAGACAATATTTCCTTTTCTCAACAGCCTCCTTTAATTGGACATGGAAAGCCACTGTGACACTAATTTGGTTCTTCTTTGCGTCTCCACACTCAGTATGTTTACACGGTTTCACTGCAACCAAACAACACCACACCAGATGCTTTCAGCAGTCGGCTCCTCTTGGTTGGACTGTGTAAGCTATCAGTGAATTTATTTGTGAGTCTGTTTGGGATCAAAGCCCACATGCTTGTCTCTGGGTGGCACATGTGTGAGTTTGATGCCAAAATGTAAATTTAAAAAGTGTTTTTCAGAGGTTATGATGGAGCAAGACTGTGCTACCCCCGTTAAATATTTTATGCTAAGGGCCCTAAAACATATTTTTCTCCTTTCTATGAATAATGGATCCTGCATCGCACAATTATCTGCCAAACTCAGAACAGTTTTAGTTATTTTACATTACAGATTTCCCTATTTGTGATCTGTGTGCAGTTTAAAGTGATGAAGTAGATTAATTTTTAAGAATTAAACCTCAGCCTTTTGTCTATAGATTTGACCTTACACATCAAGCCTCTTATTAGCATTTAAGTGTTGCCTTTAAATGCAGCACAACAGAGCAGTAAATTTACTCCCTCAAGGACTTTGTATTGACACCTTGGACGTAACTATAAATCTACTCGAATTTTATAACAGTTGGGCCTCATTGCATGTGATGAAATCTTAAAACATGATCAGGTAATACTGTTGCTCCTCTTTACCCACTCTACCAGGAAGTACCTGTGCAAGCTTATGATAATCACTGCACATAAAAACAGTGTTACACAATATTTATAGCTGTCATCTCAGCTTATGGTTTGTTTATCAGCAGTATGTCTTATGCAATATCAAAGATCACTATCGGTCAGGAGTGCACTTCTCTGAACATTAAGGGACAATAGTGAATCATGATGTAATACAAGTTGACTTGAAATTCAATTAAAGATTAAATATGTGAGACCCAGCATTCAGAAATGAGTGCTGCAGTCTCAAACAGCGAGTTGGAACCCTAGACGGTATACTAAATAGGTTGAAGCAAGTTGTTTTTGCTTTTGTTTTAACATTGTGTTAAATGTAACCATAATAAAAATCTACTCCTTCCAAAGGATTATTTCTTACGACCCATAAAACGGACACCAACTCATTCAGCGAGCATCCTGCGTTAACTTGAACTCTTTGTTGATTGAATAAATGTGACAAAAACAAAACCACATGTTCTACAGCAGAATGGAAGTTTCAAAAAGGAAACATCCTGGCTGTAGCGCTGCTGTCAGAGAAATCAGTATTTCAACTTGGCATGTTTGTGTGATCTCTGATCATGGTCATTTTATGAAGTAGAGTAAATATATCACACATTTCTCCTTTAAATAGAAGGTATACCCACCTTACATTGTAATAGATTTCCCGTTCAAACAGAAAGCTAATAGTAACAGAGTCCTCTCCAAAAAAATAAATAAATCATGACACGGAGCTAAAAACAACTTTGGTTCTTGGATCGGGACACCTTTTTATCTATCTTGCAATGCAACAGCTGTCTGGGGGAAGTACTTGTCATCGCTACCACTGTTGCTATGAGACAAACTGACAACCCATTTGATGTACAGCAGTCTTTGGCTAAAAGCTGAAACGTTTTCAACTTTGAGCGCCGAGCGTTTTTCTGTTCTCTGCTCAGAGCAGCCACAGGATGCACATCAGCACGCCGTTCCCTCTGAAAGCACAAGATGAAGGAGCCAGTGGTCTGAACACAATCCAATAAAGCTTTGGTGTCACTTTTCTCACTTTAGGTAACCTAGCAACGTGCATTCATCTGCAGTTTTATGCGTATCTGTACAATATCAACACTCAGTGTTCAATGAGCAGCTCAAGGTGAAATTAGTTGCTACTGTTCAGTGTGTAATAGTTAAAATAAAAATGTTATTTAGCCATAAAATCATCCAAAATGTTGGTTGACTTCTGGGCTCCTGATCCTCATTAGTTTGTGATATTGCACAACATCGGTTCTTGCAGCTGCTGCCATCAGGTCAAAGGTTTAAAGAACCACTGACAGCAACTAGGAATCTTAATAAGCCACTAGCACAGTAAACAAACAAAATGTGAAATTTAATAGCACAGTTTGTCACTGTTGGCTTAATTACTGTACACTTCTACAATCACTGTTAAACTGTCATTTTTGTGTGATAAATGCTCCAGGCACAGAAATTAACTTCTGAAAGGTCACTTCACTGAATTCTGATGAACACGTAAACACTTTGGTAAATCTGACACTGAAAAAACAGATAAAAGGTAATGCAAAGCCTGTTTACGAGCACATAGCATAACCACGGGACGCTCACCACAGTTATCGAGAAACACAGTTTTACAAGACAGCATGACCCAGTGACCTATAAGCCACATGTGAGATCCGCCTCAGCGAGATAAAACCGGATACAAAGGTTGGACTGTTCGTGGAAGCAGCTGAAACGTCATCGATCGCGCAGCATCGACAGGGGAAAAGAAAGAAAATAGTTTGGATGATGAGATTGATGTGAATTTCTTCAGTATGCAGACCAGCTGCAGCTCCAGGGTGTGATTAGCCTAGCTTAGCACAAAGGCTGGCAGCAGGGCAAACTGGAAGCCTGGGTTCATGAAACATGAAAAATATAGCCTCCTCCTAAAAATACTCCCTACCAACTCCAAATCCGTCTTAATTACACATTATTCTTTGCCTTGGTGATTTAACATGTTTAATTACTTTTTATTGGTGCGTCTCGGTGGATGTTTTAACATACAAATGCTGCAATTTCAGTGTTTTTGAGGGGAAAATACACTTAATGTGCTCGTCTTCTCACCTCATCTGTGCGAATTAACTGTATCAGTTAAATTTGATGATTTTACGAGCCTGCTAGAAGAGGAGAAATGCACCAAGACGACTGCCTAGTGTGTCTTTTGTGAATTCAGCTTCATTTCAGATGAAATGAACAGTTATTGTTTCTTTATGTGAGCCTAGAAAGACTCACAACACATTTTTGAAGAATTTCTGCGGCATGCCTCCATCTACACACTCACCTTCTCTACCTTTAGACTCATAAACCATTCAAACTCTATGCAACGCCAGACCGTTGAGGTGAAACGACCTGCAATGCAGCTACAAACTGTCTATAATGATTCACTGCAAGGTGACTTCCTCTACTCTTTTTAATCTGGCACGCTCCACAATAGATGCCCCTACTACGTAACAGTCATTCATCTCTCTCTCACACACACACACACACCACATTAGAGCTCAATGATAAGGCCTTGTCACAATCAAGTCCTATTGAAAGGTGAGTTGCCATGAAAGGTGAACGTAACATCAAAAGTTTTTTACAAAAGCCACACAGTAGTATAGACAAGTAAGACCTTCTGTGTTTTAAAAGATAAGTTTGGATGCATCGAAGTCACACATGCACAAACAAATTAACAAATTAAGGCAGATTATATCAGCAATACATGTGTCCTGCAAGGTAAAATTACTGTTTTGTTGCTGATGGCAAAATAAAGTGGTGAAAAGATTATTGTGCACACTTAAAATACTGTAGGTAATGCACTGGCTATTGAAAAGTACCTCATACAACCTCACTAAATAATCCAAACTATCCCTTTAACATCTATAAAACCCAGTAACCACATCTAAACTACACTGTACCAGCGTCACAAATCTCTGACAACAGTCTCAACATTTCTTTAGTTCTTTTAGTAACTTCAGCAGTCAGATGGCAGAGGTTGAACTGGACGGCTGCAGGACAGACAGGCTAACAGAGCGAGCTACAGTGGCCGCCCGGGCACTGAGCCCAGCAGAGGGTGAGGGGACGAAGGGGTGATGTGAATTAGATAGAGAGACGGAGGTAAAGTGATGGATAACTGGAGGCCCGAATGACATTTAAAAGAGAGGACGTACAGTAGGAGGGAGGAGATATACTGTAGAGGGAGGGAAAGGGATTCATGCCAGACGGTAAAACAATATCTTCAAAGAAATGATTCACACTACTTATATTACCTTCAGCGCTGCCTACTGTACTGAACCTTCTGTCTTGAATACATTTTTATATTTGCGGCAACATAAAGAGTCACACAGCTTTGAAATGGGATGAATCCGATGCTGACTTGCACAGTAAAATATAAAGAGATTAAGTCATTTTATGGGTTCTGTCTGTATCTGTATTACATTTGCTGTTATTCATGTCTGGTGCAAGGCTCTAATCTAAAAACTATATTTATCTATTTTGTCCTTTACTCACAGGGTGTCCAGCTGTCCAACATGAGATTTAGGCGAGGCAGATTAACATCTGTCTAAAGCCCCTTTTTTTTCCCCAAATGCACCCTCACCCTTAAAAAGTGGCAATTTTCTGTATCACCGTCACGTGGGAGCAGAAATCAGAGCCTGTCAGAGTCTGTGAAAGATGCTCCACCAATCTGACTGCTTTGGACCCAGCAGGATTCCCACAACATTCCCGGGCAAAGCGCACAAACCAGTGTGAGGTTATTACAGTAGATGTGACAATTTCACACAACAATTTGGTGTTTCACTGGAGATACGGCAGCAAAAAGTCACCTTGCAAATAAAAAAAGTTGATGTGTGAGGTGTGTGATGCTTTCAAAAGTAGAGCACACACATCCTCTGTGGTGCTCAGGTGTAGGACAGACAGGACAACAACATTAAACAATTCAGATTAAAATGATGATCATCTCTATCTCGAAGGTGTGGAAGCAGATTTAACAGTGTGCAGATTCTACCGCACTGATATCTGTAAACCAGACTGTGGTTTAAAGGGATGGTTCACCCAAAAATTAAAATTTAATCATTATCTACTTGTTTTTTACATTTTAAAACTGATTACCGTTCATTTCCATCGTTTCCATTGTTGTTTCTGCAACGCTGTTTTCCTGTGAAACTCCAACAGTTAGGGTTAGGGTTAGGAACAAGAGATGACCAGTGTCACTCAAGGAGAAAAAATATGCCCTCTGCTGTTCACTCACTTTATCATCTGCAGAGATTCATATACACAGATTTAATTTCCGACCACAGGTCAGAGCATGTTTGGTAAGTAAGAAATGAACACTTTGAGTACTTCTTTGGAAACCTGGAAACATTATTTGTGCCAAAAACAACGCCTTTGCTCAAAGCCCGGTTCCCCAGAGAAATGATCAGCACCACTTTGAAATGAGAGAGAAGAAAGAAGCATGTTCGCTGGAGAGGTATATTGAAAGCTATTGTAATGTGCATTGCATAGTAATAACATAGTTGGAGTACATTAGCCTGATGCTTCGGAGGTAATTACAGCAGAGGATGGTGTCAGGGTGGAGTAAAGTTAGAAGATAACATTAGGAGGAAAAACAGCATAAAATTTTTCATTAATTTAGTCTGTAATGGAGACATCATTTTCCCGGGAAAAATGGAGCCTGGTGGGAGACAGATGAAAGCGAGGCTTATAGAGACCCTATCTAAATGCAGATGGTGTCATTATTCTATAGCATTACACAGTGCAATTTACATTTACTTCATGATGATGAGTTAAAGCAAAAAAAAAAGTACATTTCCTCTATAAATCATCCAGTGTAGTCACCTGTGACACTTGTATTTTCTACCTTAGTATTGAAGTGTTACAAAACAAGACTAAGTGGGTTCATTTTATTTATGTTCATTTATATCTAACAAGATTAGAAATGAAATGAGTCATGGTAGCGAGCAAGTAGGCAATTACAAGAAGCTGGTTTCTTAAAGAGCCTCCCACCCAGAACCAATGAATAGATATTGTAAACGGCGTACAGTATGGAACAGAAAGAAAGAGAGGAGAGTGTTGGACTTCATAGGATATATGATAACTATAACTATAGCAAATACAATCATGTATCATTCTGCAACTTCTATATATGTCATGCAATGTAACTGAGCAACCTTGTGTTTATTAAGTTATAAAACAGAAAGAAAAAATGAACTGAATGAGTAATAAAGGGAGCCAACAATCTGTGTTAAATCTGAATTTAGACTCTGACCTTTAGGCCTTGTCTAACTTCCCACTGCGTGGGTTTGAGGACTTGCGTCAAAATGTTAAAAAAAAAAAAAAAAAAGTTTTGAAATAAAAACTCAATAGATCACGTATTGTGAAATAACCTGGGAAAGGAAATAACTGGGAAGGAATGAAACAAAAATAATTTTCTTCTGAGAAGAGATTCCTCATTTGCTGTTTTTTGCCTCATGTTGTTTTTGAGGGAGAGAGCAAAAGGCCAGAACAGACGCTTTGTGCTCCAGAAGAGAAATGTGACAGAGGCCAGATTCAGCCCCGCGCAGCCAGTTTGGGCTGCTGGTCTCCAAGGTTACGACGTGCAAAACAGTTACCACTTGGCAGAAAATTCAAAGCAATACAGACACTAATTGTAGACATTAGTAAAGAGTACGCACAATGCATGTTCACTGGGCTTTCAAACACAGAAAAAAAAACAACGAAAAAACCAATGTGAGTGGAAAGTGTTGGCCAGCTGCACACTGAGTCACAAATGGTTTGCTTTCACATTACTTGTCTTGATTTACTTTAATCTTACAAGCAAAATATTGAAGTGAACAATGAACATAACATCCTGGTTTCATTAGCTTTACAACAACTGCATGTCTGTGACAGAAGGTGTCTGTGATTCATCTCAGGTCAAATAAACAGGATGTGCACAGAAATAAAAACCTGACATTCACTCAGACAGTTTACTTATTTATACTATATTATACTATATATATTATATTTAATGAAGATTAAAAAAAATGATCAGTTTGGAGAACTGTCACTCTGTTTACAGGCGCTTAAAGGGACAGTTCGCCTTATTTGAAGTGGGGTTGTATTGTATAGGCATGCATTGATACTTACAGTAGATGCTGGTTGGCACACCCCCCAGTTTGGAGAAGCAGAGACGAGAACCAATGTACCAAAAATATCACTTTAAGTGTATGTCACATTTACAATATTTTACAAGCACCGCTCTCTTGGAGTTGCTGGTCCACCACTGATTCGATCTGTTGGTTTGTTTGTGTTGTTGTGTGACTTTGGTGAATCCAAACTCTACTTTTACAACACAAGAACACAAACAAACAGGTCGAGGCAGCAGTGAACCAGCAACTCTTGTGTTCTGCAAAGTAAAATTAATGAATTTGTTTATGGAGTTTGGTTGGTCTGGAGAGAGGAGAGTGAAGTTTGGCTTATAAAACAGCAGTTTCCCGTCGGAAAAGGCTGTCTGACGGCAAAGTTAAGTGGTAAAAATATTCAAAATATAGCGTACACTTAAACTAATATTGTTTTTTCGGGCATACCTCAATCTACTGTAATTAATAAACAGACTGTCGATAAGTACCTCTCACAAAAAAACTGAACTATCCCTTTAAAGCAAAAAGTACCAGGAATGAGAATGAGAAATGAGAAAAATGATTTTGTGATCGTAACAATAGTCCACATGACTGAGTCGACTGCCTTCACAAAGTGTTATGTTTGTATTGTAAAACCTCTTCTGGACTTCTGAAAAATACCCCCATATTATAGTAAAAAGAAACTAACAAACTGAACTGAAACTAAACCCAATTGAAAGCACTCTGCCCTCAACCCTACCCTCGAGCTGCTCACTGGCACACAGCAGAGGACTACCCATGTGTGAAGGTGGGAAACTGAGTGCGAATCAGGAAATAGCTGGAAGAGCGCAAGTGTACCCTGTCAACTTTCCACGATTAAAAAAAAAAAGAGAGAAGAGTTCTCAAGGACAAAATCCATTACATCATACGTCTCCGCTCCCTGTTACGAAGGACAGGATTCCTGAGCGCTAATGCAAACCCCACTTTCACCTGACCGAAGCCATGACATCACCCTCGCAAGATGTGCAAACAGGAAACGTTAAAGAAGTGTTGTCATGGAAACGCTGCAACGTGTCTTCAGCAGCGACAGATGGATACAATTCAGAGCGAGAGTTCACAGACGGAGTTTGGTTTTTCCTTCATGTGACACGAGGGAGACAACAGTGGGGGGAAAAAAACTCAAACGGAGAGACGGTAACTGAAGCTCTCGGTGCCTACAGGTAGCTCCGACTGAACTCCCTGCTTGTGGTGCAACAACACAGCGTTCATTGACATACCTGAACACACACACACACACACACACATCTAATTCAGCAGAGCGGCAGAAAAGAAGAAGTGAAGTGAATGAAGCGAAAGTTGAATAAATTGGGTGAGTTTCATTCACCAGGCGGGAGAATGCCAAAGAGAGAGAGAGAGAGCCGAGGGACCTTTAAATAGAACTGAATCCATGAGAGCGCACAAAGGAGTCGAGGCTGTCGGTAAATTGGTAATGTCAGGAGGCCAAATTGAAGTGTTGATTAGAGGCCGATGCTACAGCTTCCTGAACAAAGAGCGAAGGAGACGAAGATTGGGGAGGATTATCTTGCTCTCATTCATTACAGAGACGGAGGGTGATTGGATCGCCCCATTAATAATACTGGACCTGTGTGTGTGTGAGTGAGAGAGAGAGTGTGTGGGTGTGTGTTGGTGGCAGATTTAATAAATGAAAACAATGACGCACTGAATCAGCGGTCACCCAATGACATGGTACGGCCATGGAAGTGTTTTATTCCACATAAAAACATGCCACCGCTGGCAAAACGATTAATACTGCTTAACTGGACGGATAAAAATCCGCCCTCTCACTTTTGCTGGATTACTGGTCTTCTAAACTTCCTGAAAGGAGCAATATGTTGCAACTGTGCGTCCAAACACTTGGACTGCAGTCCAAATAGCAAGTTGGAGCCACCATCCTATTTATTAAATAGGATGGTTGAAGCA
>JAJHUR010093916.1:0-25421 GCA_027495735.1 Lutjanus campechanus | reverse complement strand
AAGAGACAGTGCACACACACACACACACACACACACACGCACACACACAGTGAATAAGCTGTCTCGAGCCTCTATAGTGTAATCCAGCACATGCACAGACACACAGCGTTATCAGTGAGAGAGGAGGGATTCAATGCAGCAAGGGAAGATATTACTACATCTAGTGTATCTCAACTCCGACATTATGTTTCTCTAATAGTTAAACTTTGGCTAAGAGAAAAGTTGTCTTCAAGTAAGACAGAGAACAGGATGAAACACGGCGCCACCCAGCTAGTGAACCACACTGTGAAATCGGCTTTATTAAATCAACTCACCTGTTAGCATTCATTCAGTGTAATTAGATGTGTTTGTCAAGTTCAAGTCAAATGAACTTAAATGATCTAGTCTGAGCATCAGAATTTATAGTCGCAAATTCAAGTGTAGTGACTTAAAGGAACAGTTCACCCCCAAATCAAAAATACATATTTATTTTTACCCTGGACTGTAGTGCTGTTTATCCATCTCGATTTTTTTGGTGTGAGTTGCAGATTTTTAGATATCAGATGTAGATGTCTGCCTTCTCTCCAACAAAATGGGACTAAATGCTCAAAGCACCAAAATACATACATAAATACATAATACATTTGCAGAGATCACGACCTGGTTAATCAAAATAATCCACAGACCTTGTTGTTAGCAGTTTCATACTTACAACTTTATGCTAGAATATAACTAGAAATCAAGCTAGTTATTAATTAGGTTGATTTAATAATTTAGTTAAACTCAGGGGCAGGAAATGTAGTGACAAGCACATGATCAGCAGAGTGGCAGCTCACCATCACTGTGTAGGCAGGTCACTGTGGTCAATCTTTTGTCAGTCAACCACTCATAAAGTGGTCAAAACATGAAGATTTGATAATAAGAGAGATTTATGAGAGCAAATTGGATTTTAGGGAGCAGAGGCTTGTTGAAAACATTTTGTAGATTCTTTTAATGACATTGATCGACTATATTTTCAACATATAACTGGTTCTGCAGTAATGACAGCTTGTCTACACATGCCTGCAACCTGGATTCATCTGTATTTTGGGTTCCATCGACTCATGATGCCACTATCCGGCTCTTGGGATGCTAAATATATACTGTACATTCATCAGATAGCTGCTAACACTGTCTGCTGCATTGATGGGCAGGTAGTGTTTAAGCTCAGAACAGTTGGCCTATGCAAAACAGCTACCCTGTGGCTAAAAGCAAAGACAATGAGATCAGAGTCCGGGAAACCAGAACAGGGAGGAAAAAAACTGGTTATTACGAGAAACATTTGAATTAAAACAAATGAGGAACAAACTGAACAAACTAGTACTAGCTGAGTTTTAAGGCAGCGTGCACAGTTAACTCATTTTTTATGTTGCGGCAACTTTAGGTTGGTGTAAAGGAAGAGACTGAGGACTATGTAGCACTGCATTCTGGAGATAAACTGTTGTTCACAATTTCTGAGTTCAGGATTTTTTGGGGGGACCTGAAACATGGCTTGGTGGCTTTCCAGAGCCATGGTCCCCCAACACTATATAAGACCCACTAACCAACACACGAACGGCACCACCTCCCCCTCCTCTCACCCTCCCTAACAGTTGCAAATGTGCCTTCAGCGACTCTGTCAGTACAAATCAGCCCAGCAGTTCACCTCAGTTCCAACAACCCAACACAGAAGTAAAAAGAAAAACCATCTTGTCACCGTCCTCTGGCTGTGGTGGCTCAAACGTGTCTGGACATGTCCAACAAAGTCGTAATTGTATATACTTTGATATTTTTTTAATCATTCAAATTTGAGTGGTTAATAATGCCTGTTTCTGTGGTGTGACAACTCTGAACACACATTTATTGTTGCTTTACACAACTATTAAAGGATTTGGGGTTTAGTGGCATCTATGTGAGGCTGTAGATTGAAACCACCTGAATACCGTTTGCCTCACCCTCCCCTTCCAAGCATGTGAGAAACTACAATGGCCTTGAAATGTGGGGAAAACACAAAAGGCCCTATCTAGAGCCAGCGATTGGTCTGGGCAACATGGGAACATGGTGGTGCAACATTGTGGCCTCCCAGAAGAGAACCAGTGCCCTCTACAGATTTAAATGGCCCATTCTAAGGTAACATAAACACAATTCTTATTTTCAGGTTATTATACACTGGTGAAAACATACTTATAAATATTATATTCCACTTTTGCCATGTTCTGCCAATAAATCCCTGTAAATCTTACACACTGGTCCTTTAACAGTGTATGTAACTGCTGTAGAAAATATAAAGTCAAACAAAACAGATCAGGTGATATTGTGCTCTCCACCAGGGTCACTTTAGAACACTCCAGCTATGTTCTACACCGCTTGTGCCTATAGAAAATAACCGCCAGTGATTCAAGACAAACATATGACTTAAAGGTCGTTTTCATGAATTATTCTGGACCCATGCCCAGATGTTGAGAACATCTTTTATTTTAGCAGGAAATTTTAAGCTTAGTCATCAACGTGTCCCATCTGTGCTGCATTTAAACGAAGCATCCTGGGACTGTGAAGGTTAAGAGAGGATGAGCACAATGAGCACTTTCCCATTAGAGCCACAGATCAGAAAAGAGAGGGACGGGGACAGGAATGAGATGGAGGCGGAGGAGAGACTGATTAAAGACGGTCGGGTGGAGTGTCAAACGTGTGAGGGAGAGACGGAAAAGGAAAGAGGGAGAGAGAGAAATGAGGAGGCTTATCTTTGGCTGTGACCTGAAACAGCTGTTTCTCTGCGGTGCGTTGAAGATGGATCCTCGCTCATTTCCTCTCCATCCTGCCACTCTATTTATGTTGCCAGTTTACTGTCTGCGGAGGGACAGAGACCTACTTCTTCCCCGGCGAGAGAAAGAAAATCAATTCGACTTAGCGATCAATCACGGCGCTGAGGAGTAGTGTTTTACAAAAGAACGCCGTCATGTAAGTGTCTCCTTCTGCTTTCATTTTGCAGAGACCTTGACAGAAGCGGGAGGTGCTTTTCCACATGATATTGCTTCTTCAAGATGACATTGTGGCAGCCAGGATGCTGTTTTGACACCGCAGATTTGACATTGAGCCCAAAGTCTTTCCTGAGCTTTCCGGTTTTTATTGGTGATGTGGAGGTTTTGGCCTGTCATCAGCAGCTGAAGACTCCCCCCTGCTCACCACAGCTGTCACCCAGAAAACACACGAGGAGAGGAGAGGAGAGGAGAGGAGAGGAGAGGAGAGGAGAGGAGAGGAGAGGGTGAGAACATGAGGAGGATGTTTCTCTTTCTTGCTCTCAGAGGTCAGCGAGGGCCACTGTGCTAGAAGCAACTGATTCACAATCCTTTGTCTTTTTCTCACACATGCAAACACACACACACACACACACACACACACACACACACACACACACACTCACACACGACCTGTACTTCCTCGATTTCTAGCAGCAGAGTTTGTACATTGTAAAGTAAGGACTTGCAGTGGATGGTGTGCAGGAGGAGGGCTGCAGGGGTTGAATTGGAAATTGGCCAGAAGAGAGAAGGAGGATGAGGAGGATGGGAAAAAAAGAAGAGAGAGAAAGAGTAGGAGTGCTTATACAGTATACCTTAGCACATGTACACGTAAACAAGTGGCTGCAATATGCAAGGCTATATTCAGGATGTAAACACTGAGTTCAGGAGTACATGTGTTTTGTTCCTGGTTTAATTGGAAAAATGACCAGAATTCATCATTTCCAGATGTATTCCCTCAAAGTGACTTTATACCTTATTTTTTTTATGTATATGTTACAGAACTGTGCGCTTGACAGAGAGTTAGAGAAGAAAGCACCTTATAACTAAATATACATGGCAATAAAACTGTTTCTGATTCTGATTCTGATTCTAAACACAAACTTTTAAAAGTAGCTGCCAGGTTGGAAACCAGGCATCAGTTTTTGTTTGCCGAAACTGAAAATATGGTTGTCATTTTTAGTCCCCTCATATTCTGAGTAATTAAATACATCAGCTTGATAATGAAAAGGTGACATAAAATAATGTTTACAAGCTTTATTACAGTAACCGGACAAAATTCTTTGCAGTTAACGTATGTAAATACTAGTAATGCAGCCGCTGACATGTTTTTCACAGATCCCTCAAAAATGAATCCAGCCAGTCACTGGCTGCTTGTGCATGCATTCTCTTTCTCTCTCAGTTTTTCTTTTTCTGGACCTTTGCGCTGGTTCCCACCACAGAACAATTAGATCTTCAGCAATGATGTCTTGCTCCACAAGCAGACACACCAACACACGTGCAGCATTGTCTGGTCCCAGACCAACTGTAACAGAACTATTTAAACATCACTGATGCACCAAATATTTAAAATGTAATCTTTAGGTTAATTACCATATCACATCTCCACCAAAATTGAAAATTATATAAAGTAACAGGCTGCAAAAATTCCATCGCCCAAAATCCAGAGGACATGAGTTCAGAGTCATCAGGCAGCTTAACCTGCCTGTCTATTTTGTGTTTACCAAAGAATTAAAAAGCACATCCCCGAGAGCAGATCAGGACCAAGTCACCTCTGGCTAACGTCCATGAGACCTTCTGATTTTGCGCATTGAAAAGATAACCAAATACGTTGACACTCAAGTCTCGACTGAATAGATAAACACTTCAGTCGTGCCCAGGTACTTGTGTGAAATCCCAATAATAGCTCAAAGTTTATGCCATTGTGGTTTTCATTAAAGTCTGACCTTACTTCAGGTCCAGCCTTGCCAGTACAGTAATATTGTATCTGTAACATAAATGTGTGATATACTGTATGATCAACAATTCTGATCATTCTAATTTTTCCGTTTCCATTTGAGAGCAACCACATTCAAAAATATCAGCACTGCACTGACCAAGTAGCAGGTAAAGTGGTGACACATTGTGTAGATCTGGGGCTTTTGTTGTGACAGGTAAGAACAGAAGGAACGATTATGTAATGGGCTGCATCTTCTTCAGACAACAGAGCCTGTTATATGGCACACATGGCATAGTTTGGCCATTCAGTGTAGTAGCCTGGCCTTTTCCCAGTTTGTTATACAACAGTTTACGCTACTAAAATACCATAATTTTGAGGCTGCAACACAAATTTGCTGTATTTTCCATCTGGCAAGATGTGTTCACATATGCTATCCATCTTGTATCTTGTACACGCATGGCATTAATTTATGATGCACAAAAATGTCAGTAAGGATTTTTTTTCCCAAAAATATTCCATTGAAGTTTTAAAAAAGGATATTTTTTGGTAAATAATAATACTCACTTTCTTTCAGAGCGTTAACTTAGCAAAAGAATGGAAACAGTGAAACTGCGAGCCTGGCTCTGTCGCAAGGTAACTGACATGAGAGTGATATCAAACTTCTCATCTAACCCTCTGTAATAAAGGGAATAAGTGTATTTCCCAAAATGTTAAACCATTTCTTTTAAAGCTCTCTACCTGGAGGTGTGGGTAACAGGTTGCAAGAAGAGGAGGAGGAAAGGCAGGACAGAGGAAAATGAAGCAAGGGTGAATATTGGAGAGGAGAGGCGGTTTGGAGGAGAACATGGAAGAGGAGAGTTAAAGGACAGGACTACGGAGGGGAGAGACGGAGCGGAGCGGCATATGACTGGTCGTCTATGGAGGTTGATGACCAGCCCCTGTCAGTCAAGCTCACACAGAGAGAGCAGGGCCCTGCCATCTGCTCCAAAGTTAATGGGAAGGAGACAAGGTGGGGAGGTGAGATGTGTCGACACAGCCCAGAGGGGACGGTGAGAGGATGGAGGTCTGAGTGAGACGGGGAGGAGAACGGAGGTGGTTGGAGTAAAAGCGGGGTGGAGACCAAGGACGGGGAAGATCATTTAATGAGATGGAGGGATGAAGAGATGGCTGGTGGAGGTGGAGAAGAGTCGATGATGGATTAAATGAAGGTGGAAACCAATAGAGCGAAGAGGACTTTGAGTGTAGAGGGTATCTATCTCTGTGGCTCTTATTATGGCTCTGTGCTTTTACAATTCACAGAGTCCAAATCACAGTTCACTCATGAGCATTCACACCAGTTTTTTGTCAGTTAACAGAATTGCTGCCTTGATCACATTCAGTAGAAAAGTTTATTTTCTAGGAAACATGACATGCTCATACTGTAAATAATATGGAGAAAGTCATGGTTGACTGTATAACACTGAGTGTATAAGGAGGGCCCATACAGACTAACAATAATCACAGCAAGTTTGTGTCAAAATCAATTTATTTCAATTTATGTGATCTTTGACAAGCAAATTCACCAACTCGCCAGGCCTATTGTTTGAGAGAATAAATCCCATGATTGTCCAAAATGGCGGGAGCTATCACATCAGTTTTATATTATAACCCTGTTCTGCTGGAACATAAACTGCTCCAGAAAAGAGACGCCTCAGGTTTGGCAGTCAGTCATGAGAGGAGTGCAGATGGTACCAAGACATTCCCTTTAATTTACTGTGTTAGCATACTGTCAGGTTAGCAACCAAAGTTGCTATTCACATGGGACTAGTATTACCAAGGGACCTCATGAGATTTAGAAATGACTCCCCCACGTCTGTGTTTCATGTAGCACAGTTTCACGAGATAGGCAAAGTCTATGTGTTACTCAGATTTACTGCCATTATCCCCCTGATGTGAAGTCAAGGCTCTGCTTAACATCAACATTTCAGGAATGGAGCGTCAGTTCTTCAGCAGCAGCATTAATAATACAGTTTAGAGCTGTTTTGCCACTTTCTGCATGTGCATAAATACACGTTTGCAGCTAACTTTCTCTGTCATCATTTGCTGCTTAACATATTATGAGCTGCGATCAAATTTCATACTTTCTCAGTTGTCTGACAACAGAAAACAGATGTAAAAAATTAAGACCTCAAATCACAGAGATGCCAATTCGCACTTAACTAATATTATCACAGGACCTCTGTAAGCAATTTGGCGAAACATGGTACATAGCAGATTTTCACAGGAGTAAAATCACACTTATTACAAATCACTAGAGGTCCGTAGTTATTTCTAATCTTGTGTGAACAGGGTTTAAGAGTTCAAATAGTCAGTGTGTCATGACTTACCAGAATGCACAAATTACTTCCGTTGTGCCACTTTTTGGTCTGATTGGGTACTAAAGTACAGGTTACTGGAGACTGGGGTTCACATCCCTCATGTTCAAAAGTAAAGGCTACAAAAACACTTTGGAATAGTTGACCATTTTGGGAAAAACAGAAGATTCATGCCACTTGGTTAGCATAGCTTAGCATAAAGACTGCAAAAAGAGGGAAACAGCTAGTCTGGCTCTATATGGAGGTAACAAAATCCACCAATCTTCACCTCTAAAACCACAAACTGATGTTCAGGCATGTTTTATTTTATTTTTTTTCTTTGGAGAGAAGCAAGCTAACTTCCTACTGTTTTCAGTCTTCAAGCTATGCTAAGCTAAGGTAACGGTCTCCGTATTATTTACTTAAATTGACAGATAGTGGAGTGGCATTGACAGTTTCTTCTTATGCTTCAAGTCAGCTTTAAAGTCGCAATACTAAAGGATCAGCGATCTCGATGTCTACAATTGTCTTGGGATTTCTAAATGTATGATGCCAGCAAGAATGGCTGCTTTGCACCTTACATGTGTTCATGGACAGCCTTATCATGTCGTCTCTCCAATATGAGGGGCCACCTGAAAAACTTTGGATTGATTATACAGTGCAGAGTTTTTAAAACTCTCTGTTTCCACCCAGTTTTATCAATGAAAGCTGGGAGACAGTCCTTGTCTTTACTTACTTGTGAGTCTAAGTCAGCTTTGTCTTTTTCAGTTCTTAACTAGGACCACAGTCTTCCCCTAACCTCAACCAGTCGCTTTGAGTTGTGAAAACATAACTGTAAAAACATTAATCATGCTTGAGATTCCAGGAGAGTATTTTGTAGCAGTGCAGATATGTTCAGAATGATCATTTTGCTTCGGCAATGAGCTGTTTGCAGATGTGCTCAGTATCATAATTTCATTACGATGTTGATTTGTTTTAAAATCCTCATCGTATGACGTTTCCTACAAAATATATAATCTAAATTAGTTGTATATGGACATAATTTTTAAGAGGCAATGCAAACCACAAATTTGTGGCGCACCTACACTTGAAACTGAAAACACGAGAGTTGGAAAAGACAGATCTACTGAGTGCAGGTGGTGCTTTATGCAACCATATTGTTTAAAGGGCAGAGCGAGGACCACCAGTGATTCTTGATCTCCAGTGTAATGGCAGAGTTTGCCCCGGCCCTGCATTCCTCACATACTTTTGGATTCTCAGCGTCTTGTCGTGAATGTGAGCTTAATGCCTAATCAATTGCTTTTGTGATCCTCTGAGAGCTTCTTAATAGACCATGTAGTGACACCCCGCTGAGGTCACAGACCTTTGACAGTTCAATTACGCCTCCCTATTCACAATGGGATAGATGGTGACACACAGCGGGATGAGAATAACTATATCAGACAGGCGTCTTAAACATCTGCTCGGTGGAATTTATGAAAGCACACATGAAGATGCCGTTTATCTCGGTGATAAACATTCACACAGGGCGCACGATCTGGAGAAAGTCGCAAGGTCACGGCGAGTGTGGACACTGGATGGTCAGACAACTCTTTATGCCCGTGTGCATGTGTGTTTCTCATTATAATTTTGATCTATAAATAAACAGAATGAGAACGGGGTCAAGTCGGAAGTATTAAAATTACCACACATCACTAAGTTTGTGGGGTTGCTCGGCTGAGCCTCACGCCACCTGTTCAGGAAAGTAGGAACTAGGTCAGAGCTAGCCAAAGTCACAACCAGGCAAAGTTAGCGAGGCCCGGGTTAGAATTCAGGTCTCGGTGCGAGGCTTTCCTCTCAGCCATCACACACACTCCACCCCCTGCTGTTGGACATGAGCGATACTGGGAGTGTTTCCTCTGAGGTTCACCCCCCCCTCAGCTTCACCTCCTGACTGGACAACAGATGGACTGTGGTGGAGCCCAGACAACAACACCTCCTGCTAGCATGTGTGTGTGTGTGTTTGTGTGTGTGTGTATGTGCCTGGCTGGCTGGCTGTGTGTTGTTAGGTCAACATGGCTGCAGATGCAGGTGTGATCCTTCATGTCTCTTGTTGACACCGTTATCAGTCATTGTCCAAACGTGGACGGTCCGGTTTGCCTTTGTTAGCATACGTCTCATTCAGGGTCAGTTTAGCAGTAAGTCAATCAAGGCTGAAACACACTCACAAAGACAGCTTGCTCTTTTTATTAGTCGCTTTTTCACATACACTGTGTATGTTTTTTGTTTTTTAAAGCATGTGTAAAGGAGAAAATTTGTTTTTCTTCTAAACACATCATACACGTTAGAAAATAGTTGCTGAAATGTAACGTTAATTGTGACGTTAAACTGTTGTTCACAATATCTGCATTCAGGATTTTCTGGGTGGACCTGAAACGTGCTGGTCCCCCAGCATTATATAAGCCCCACAAACCGACACACCTCCATAACGGTCAGTTACAAACGTAGCTTCAGTGACTTTCTCAGTCCAAATCAGCCCAGCAGTTCACTGCAGCTCACTTCAGTTCCAAAAACCCGACACAGAAGAAAAAAAAACATCCTGTCCCTTTTCAAAGGCTCTGGTGGCTCAAAGTGTCTGGGCTTGTCCAATAAAGCTGCTAGACAGAGCGTCCATGTTTCAGGTCGTAGTGGTGTTTGACACTGAGACAGCGAAGTGGACACGCCAACAGCGTTTCAGAGAAACTGCTCATTTTTTCATGATTTTGAGGCCTAATTTTACATACTTAACAATTTTTTAATCATTCATATTTAGTTGAGTGGTTAATAACACGTTTCTGTGGTGTGACAAATTTATTGTTGCTTTACATAAATTTAAAACTCAGTGAAAAGCGTGAATCAGAGTTCACTGAATTAATCAATTTCAAGACAAATCTTGTGGTTCGAATTTTGCTCACAGGCACATGCTCCTCTTTGACACTTCATTTGCCACCAATATTTCAGGAGTTTTATCTTCAGTGCCAGAGGTTTTCTGAGGTACTGATTGCTGCTCGCCAGAAAAAATATGGATTTTTGTTCTTTCATTCCTCTTTATCTTATATTCTGTCACAAAAAGCTAAGCTAATGTTGGACTGTATATATGACCATGATGTCTCAGGACTTGGGGACTCATCCATCAATTAGACACTTAATAATGAAATGGCAATAATTTAAGAAATCAGTATATTTTCCTCAATTCAATATTTGCATTGAAGGAAAGTATCAGTTAAGATAACCCTAATCATGCAATATTTAATATAAAAATCCAATTAATACTATAGGATATGATGCAATAGGATGCAATGCAGTTACTACTGCTGGGTGTGGACATAACATCAGGAACACATGTACAACCTGATATGATCCTTTATAGCAGCCATGAGGAAAAATGTTCAACATTTTAGGGATACTCACTTTTTTTCTGAGAGTTAAATGAACAGATTGATATCAATCTCATGTCTGTACCTCAAGTATAACATATAAAAACATTTATCTCATCAGTTTAATTCGTACACAAAGACAAATGTAAAAGCAATAATTTGTGGTTTTATGGGGAGTTATGTTCTGGAGCTTTTTTTTTTTGGTGGACAACAGCAGCCTGGTGGAGTGACAGCACCTGGCACCAAGAGTGTACTTGTCACACTCAGAATGTCACCATCTTGCCTCTGCAGAGATCTACTGTAGAGTAAAACCTGTGCTCACAACCTCACATTATAACTGTAGACTCATGAGGACTGGGCAGATGGATAAACCGTTTCGAAATGGTTGTGGCATGCGACCCCACCTAAAACCACAAATTGTCACTTTGCATTTGGACAAACAAAACAGACAGAGTACAGTAGTGAGTGTAGTGTGTTGATAGCATTTTTTTTTTTCTTTTGACAGAGCCAGGCGTGGCTCCAGACTCAAGCTCCGTACAAGACACACAGTAGATTGATTTTAATAGTGTAATATTACTTCATTGTTCAAAAACATTTTGACATGTTGAATCAACTCTGTGATCAATCAGGCCCTGATTTGTTTTGATGTTGTACTGTATTTCTTGGTTGTGTGTCTGATATTTTATTATTTGGAGTGTATATTTGCACCTGGGTGAAAATAGGCACACAGCAACTATTTACACCCGGCCTCCTTGATTAGCTATATGATATGATTTCATATCATATCAGTTTTGAAACCTTGTTGACTTACTGTTTTTATTTGTCATTATTATCATTTGTCTCTGTCATGCAGGTGTAAATAGCCACATCACCTATTTACACCCTGGGTGCAAAAGGCATTGTTAATTACAAACACATGGGTGCTTGTCTCTGCCATGCTAGGCTATATACACTTGGGTGTTAATAGCCACATTGGCTATTCCACCCCGGGTGCAAATAGCATTGCTGGCTACTGACACCTGGATGCTAACTGCATCTGCCTTTATCATTGTGTACGCAGCAACACAGCTATAATAGTGGCAGGACCTCAATAACTCAACTAGTTCCCTTTAGATGACAGCTATTGTGTGTCATAAATGACGACACTGACTGTTTGATATGTCACTGCTTCTCAGTGAAAACAATCAGGCATGTTCCTCTTGGAGTCAAAGCAGCCGCTTATCAATCAATCACTGTCAGTAAGTTCACAGATTCCTGCTGTGTCGCTGCTAAAAGTTGAGAATATTTGCAGTTTAAAGGCTTTGTAATGACAGAACACAGTCTTCCACACTTTGCCGTTCATAATCATCACTCAGCCGCTGAAGACGTGCATATGTTATGGCAACAAATTAGACATTCAAAAGAACAACAAACATTTAGCGCCTCGTCAAACAGAGCAGCCCTGTCTGCACCGACTCCTGCTGTGTGGCACTACTGTTCACAAGCTGCTCCGAGGCTCTGCTTTATATATACTGTACACACACACACGCAAACGAAAATGAGCGCACACACACAGAGGAAAACACATTTAAATAGGCTAACGTGCACACATGAATGTGGTAGCACACACTTACACACACATACACACAAAGGCAAATACAAACACTCCCACACACACTGGTCTCCAACAGTGGTGAGAGTCTATCAACACTTGGTGACATCTGGCAGGGATGCTGCCTCGTGAAGACAGGCTCTACTGAGCCTGCTCGCTATATTCACTGTGTGTGTGTGTGTGTGTGTGTGTGTGTGTGTGTGTGTGTGTGTGTGTGTGTGTGTTCACGTTTGTTTGTGTGTGTGTGTGTAGGTGTGTGAGTGGGTGGGTGTGTGCTGGGTTATGTTCTGCCAACATCTGGAGTCTAGACTGAATGACTCTGAGCTAGTGGGCAATAGTCCGTCTCCCTGTCACCCACTCTGTTGACTTAGGTGCTGCTGTGCATTCCTGCACCTGTACTGTGTGTGTGTGTGTGTGTGTGTGTGTGTGTGTGTGTGTGTGTGTTCTCCAGAGGCCTGCTTAGCCAATGCAAAGACAGTAGCCTTGTATTATCAGATTGTGCTAAAACTTTAGTGACAGGTGGAAAGTCACGTCAGCATCACACTTGCGGCGAGATAGCGTTCACGCCACACAGAGCGGCTCTCTGCATAGGCTCAGTGTTGTCCGTCCGTTTCGAAGCATTTAGCAGCAAATGAGCAGCCAAACTTTCTGTGTTGTGTGCAGTTTTACTTCGATATGTGTGAATATTTCTGATCTATTTTCCATCAACATGATGCATAAACACTGCTGTGTGTGCGCACAGTGAGTGTGGATGAGAAAAACAGAGGAGGGAAAAGAGTGAGCAGAGCAGACAGGTGCTGGCGATCAGAAAAGATGGACTGAAGGTTAGCATTTGTCTAGAGGTGATAAATGTACAGTTTGCCCATAAATAAACGCTGCAGAAAAAGTTCAAGAAGTCCCAGTGTCTTGCTAACCAGCTGCTGAGTAAAGTGAAGGGAGAGTTTGAGAGTTTGCGGGATTAAACTGGAGCTGAGTGAGCTGCTCTACGGCTGCGGGACACACTCTGCTCTGCCTAGGTCACAAAATGTGGTTAAAATAAGTTTCCAGTGCCTGTTTACTGGGCATCAGCCTCGCGTTTATATGCATATTGTCAAAAAATAGACTTAAAATCTAAATAAACGCTTCAGATCGCATTTACACCCATCAGACACAGCTGGGATGTGAAGTGGTGCAGACAGCTGCACTGTAAAAAGTGTTTTTAGACGTCTGGCTCACTTGTGGCCGAGACAGGGGGTAAGAGCGTTCAAAGATGAAGGTAACATGCTAAAATGACTCATTTTAGTGATCAGGCATCAAAATATAAAATCTGAATAAACGTTAAGAGGAATAGACCTTTTAAACTGTAGACATTTTTACATTTGTCATGGCTGGAGATAGGGCTGTCACTGTGACAGTCTCCTGATGTTATTTAGGTTGGCTCAGTAGCGCTGTATGCTCTTTTGTTTTATTTCATTTATGATAAATAGTAAGTAATTTGGTTGAGTAATGCACATTTGCATGTCGGGAGGTGAGCTCTGACATTAAAATGACTGCATCACTGTAAAAGAAAAGGTAACAGCTGTTAGCTTGTTCACATTTGTGCCACTACTGTCCCAGGCACAAGGGCATGAGGGCACCATCTACTGACCTGGTGGATCAAATCCACAATGCATTCAAGTCAACTCTGTTTGAGTAGTTCTTTACAGTGTTATCCTAAAAAAATAAGGAGGTGTTTTGTTTTCTTAATAAAAACTCAAATTACAGCGTTTTCAACCTATTACATGAGCAAGCTAGCTGCTGGGTGCTCGTCATAGTTTCACAATGTAAATGTAAATTAATTCCTGCATTCTGACCATTTCTTTTTCAGACAAAGCTATACTGTTACCTTCAGGGCATGTCTATCAAGTTAACATATGCAGTAAGACAGACATGCACACACACACACACACTGGCAACAAGGATCACAGGGCATAACCGAATAGCTTTCACACAACAACATAGCTAACGCAGTCAGTGCTGTAATATAAACTTTCAAAAAAAGCAACATGAAAAACTATTTTCTGGCATCCGACCTGCTACTCTCAATGTTTAGTTGAATTCAAATGAGGCTTATAACAGATGCAGGACAAATCACACAAACTAGAAAGAACTGCTGCTACACTTCAGCTCAGGATCAACACATCAAAAACAAAAGTCACAAGAATCAACAAGACCAATGGCACCAATAATCATACAGAATCATAACCAACTAGAGGAGTTAGACCGCTTTACATACGTGCATGGAGCACGGTGCATGGAGAAACGGAGGAAGACGTCAATGTCCTAGCACTCAAAACCAAACTGAAAATTTTAAATTCAAGCGTTGAATCCATTCTGCTGATCCAAAACCTGTGAAATTACTACCAGCATACTCAACAAACTACATGCATTCATCAACCCACTGCCTCCATTGCCTCATGGGAGTCAACTGGCCAGATATCGTCACTAACACCAACCTGTGTCAGCGCATGAGACAAGAACCCCTAGAATTAGTAGGAAGAAGTGAAGCTGGATAAGTCACACACTCAGAAGACAAAATAAATCAGTCATTAAACAAGGCAGGAGAAACCGAGGAAGACCACTTGTAGAAGAAGAGAGGAACAAGAGGTAAAGGCTGTGGGGCTGTCCTTGCAACAACTGGCTCAAAAGGCACAGGACCGGAGAGGACTGAGGGCTTTCGTTGATGACTTTTGTTCCTTAGGGAATATAAAAGCCCAAGTAAATGAGTTTTAATATTCACTCATGTTCACACTGTCCCTCAATATTACAACATTAGGCCAACATTAGCCTGTGGGAGAAGCCACATTAGCCGTGTAGCATGCTAACGCTAAGTTCAACAGGTTAACCTACAAAATGAACACTAAAGCAACATAGAACATGGCAAAACTTACAGCCTCTAAGTTTGAAGTCAGGCTCACAGCCAGCTGGTATTGATGCATCCTTTAGTTTGCACTCTTACTGGCCCTCATGTCGAATTTTGTGAAGCATTGATTTATTCATTTAGCACGCATTGAAGAGTGAAATAAAAGGGGCCTGTTTTTTTGCGGTTGCTTGCCGTCCCCTGCAGATTCAGTTATTGCGACAGCCCTGGCTGGAAAAACACAGATGTTATTAATAACATTA
Organism: Lutjanus campechanus; assembly: GCA_027495735.1. Classification (NCBI taxonomy): domain Eukaryota; kingdom Metazoa; phylum Chordata; class Actinopteri; order Lutjaniformes; family Lutjanidae; genus Lutjanus; species Lutjanus campechanus. The sequence goes on along the minus strand of JAJHUR010093916.1, from coordinate 10,230 downwards.
ATGGCTCAGCAGGACCTTTAAATGGAACTGAGCCCTTGTTAATATCGTTAGTTACACCTGTGACTTTCCTGCTGTGTCAAAATATCTGACCTCAGAAAGGTGCACACAGAGACATCAGTAGTGTCCTCTCAGTACATCCAAAAACAAATATTATCGACTCCAACCACAGAAATTGAGTTGAATTATTAGAGGTGCAGAACGGCCCTTTCTTCCTGAACCAAACTTTAATTTAAAAAATTGGCTTTTATGTAGCGTAACAGTCCCTCCGGCAGACACACTGGATGTTTACAGCATGTGAGCAAATGTCTCATCAGGCTGGTTTCTAAAATGACAACTGAGTGAAATGGATGAAATACACATGGTCAATACATGTGGAGTTTTTGGTTTCTGACATTCGTCACTGATGGGTTTAATTGTGTATTTTGTGTCTTGTATAAACACTGACACAGAGGCTAGCATTATAAGGCCATGTACAGGATTTTCAGCCAGTTCGACTACAAGGTATAAGCTACAGTACTGAGGTGGTTTTCTTGCCAGTCACAGCTAACCAAACTAATAACAGCTGTTAGCAATTAGCTAATTTTGCAACAAGTAAAGCTAGCTGTCCTTCAGGAACTTCATCATCAATGCTACCAGCATTGATGATGAAGTTGTACTGTATTCCCTGTCGGACACAGTGGTTGTGGTGGTCTGTTGCCTACTAATGACAGGTAACAGTCATGATTAGCTACTTTAGCAATAAGTAAGCAGCTAAAGCTATCTGTAATAAATATGTAATTAAATAACCGAGAGTTGAAGCTGAGCAGAGGGGAAACCAGAATAAATTTTCTCCATAAAATATCATTCATTTTAACTCAAATCAGTAAATTAGGTTATAAAGTTGCACTTTTGTACAGTGGACCAGGCCGCCAGAAACACTCCAGTCAGCTGTGCATGGATGCGTTCTTACTGGCTCTGGTGGCATCATAAGCAAGGAAGCTTTTCATTGGATGCAAATATAGTGTGAGGATGAACAACATTTATAATCATTTTTCAGGAAATGACAAACTCTGAAATACCATTAAAAATATCCCAAAATATCTACAAAGCCACTTTTTTGTCAGTGCTGGGCCACATACTGCATACGGCATATATGTGATGTATGCTGCAATACATATTAGGGGTGTAGATCAATACTTACTAATACTGCAAAGCCTGCTACAATACGATTTGATTCATTTCAATTCAGTGGTTTGCAGTTGTTGTCAGACACTATCATATGTCCATTTCAGTTACATTTATGTCAACTCACAAAAAGCAATTAAATTATGTTTTGACAACTTTGTGACTGAACTCTTCCAGACAGTTGTGACACAGACCCATGGGAATTTCAAAATAAAGGCATATCTTAAAGATGATGAACACATTGATATATCAGATTGTTGAACACTGACTCGATGTATCGGTCCAAATTGATGTATCATTACACCCCGTAATACATATCTGATGAAACACTTAAACATCAGTTTTGACTTAATAAGAACTTTAACTTCTGTGGCGAGCAGATCCATAGTCAGGTGACCTTTGCCATCTTGGTCGCAAAAATGAACATGTGATTAATGTTGTGAATAGTCTAAATTGGGTTAGGTTTAGGAAAAGGTCATGATCTGGGATAAATAAATACATAATATTACATGAGTAAAATCCTTCTCCCAAAAATGTAGTGATTGCTGCGAGATAGTTCAGGCAGTCAACTTGAGCTGCACCGCAATCACATGTAACACGCCTCACACTCTGCAGTACATACCAAACGCACCCTTCCAATCTGGCACTCTATTTAAACTGCTAAAAACTCCCATCTCTCCCTCTGCCTGTCAACGCCATTGCTGCCCTGCAACAGTGTCACTGCCTGCTCACCATCCCAGCATCCATCTGCAGGCTCCAACAGGGGGTCCAAGATACGTGTTCATCACTCCTGTATATCTCTGTGTAAACATAATCTGTGGGGAGTGATGAGGTCAGAGCCTAGATGCCAAACTCGAACTATGTCCTGCTGCTGCAGTAAACATTCTTAAATGTGACATGTCTGACTGAACTCACAGTTGCAATACCACTAAACGCTTTTGCCACAAAACAAAGTTGCTGCTGACATTCGGTTAAGTGGCAGTGTTTTCCTCAAATGTGGTTCAGCTTTAGTTTGGTGAAACCCACTGGTTGCAGCTGGGGAAAGCTTGCGGTTTTACACATTCTGTCTTGCGCCTCGCCTCACCCTTTGACTCTGTGTATTTAACAAAGACCACATTCTTTCCCATAAACCGAGTGCTGCTCCTAAACACAGCCATAAAAGCATTAACACTCCTTTAGCTGTCACAAGCACATATTGTAGGGAAAATAAACAAAGTATGTTGACCGTGAACACTTTGCAGGTGGAGGCGGGTGACGCTTGTGAAGGTCCTGTAAGCCACTCTGCTCCCTTTTTTGTTAGAATTGTGCCTCATGTGAAGGCTCATATGAATGAATAAATAATATCTATTAAATGCTCTAAATAGTGGATTTTATTCAGCGAGTGAACATATTAAAACCAAGGACGGAGCTGCCCCTAGTGTGCTGATTGGAAATCAATGGAGAGGAGGAGCTCCCTGCCTCTGGTCTCTCCGTCCTCATCTTCCAGTCAAGCACTTGAGTTAATTAAGTCTGTAATTACACAGCCTTGTGTTTGTTTACTCCTCCAAATACCAGAATTAGACAAGTCATTTCAGGGGTGCTCTCTGAAATGTCATGTAATGAGCAGGGCAGCTGGCATTTGGGCATTAAATGTTTTGTTTTTGCTTGAATCTGACAGCCAAAGTTGTTTGGTACGGAGTCAGAAGTGGAAATCCTTTTTTTTTTTTACTACAGAGATGGCTTTTTTTTCTTTCTGTGTCTGTGTGTTTAAGTGCATTTATAGAAATACTTTTAGTGATCTCTGTCATTTTGGAATAACTGGTGAGGAAAAACATTGAAATAATGATGATGTGGAATAAAGTGTTGGAATGCTGCGGTGAAATGCTTCATTATCCAAAGTTTCATCAAAATACAATCAGCAGAGTCGTGGATTTGTGTGTGACACATTTGACAAATAGAAGTGTGACTCATGGGGGGTGTTTGCTCATTTGTTCCTCCGTTCTCCTTGTGATTTTTTTTTTTTTTTTTTTGGAGTATTCCTATGGATCGGATGCCAGTCATTCATTAGTTTTTTCCTCCTGTCGTTGGGGTTTCACTGTGGGGGATAAAAGATGGTAATTTTTCAGGGATAGAACATTAAAGCACACTACTAAAACGTGTGTATAAACCACAAATGTGTAGACAATTGCCAGAAAATGGCGCCTAACTCCCAACAATCTGAACTCTATTGTTTTAAATTCTCCCGTTTAACAAAAGCACTGTTTCTCTCTATTTCCATGGGAACAATTTGCACTTGACAGAGAGCAAAGGCGCTGTGGTGGAGGAGGGCAGTGAGGGAGGCGGCGTGCCGGCAGGCAGCAGGTGATGTGTCTGCCTCCTGAATGCCTCCACATGCTCTGTGTCCGTGGATTTATGGCCGTGCCACCGTCGGCCCGGATCCCCCGCCGGTCGGGGGTCAGAGGGCGCCGTGGTGCCCTGTACAGCTGGCCAGCTGGTCCTGCTCAGCCCTGCCACCCACCAGCTGAAAGGGAGAGCTGCCCACAGACACACAGGCATACAGTGTACTTACACACACACACACACACACACACACACTCCTGGCCAGATAACCAGCACAGATGCCCATGCAGGACAACCATGTCGGCATTGATGCATCCTTGAGCGAGTTTGAAAATTCACAGCAGTGGAGGAACAGCCTGGTAGAAAACACACTGAACACACAAAACTGTACACACAATTTATAATCACAATGACTACCTGATTAAAAAAGAGTTATATTTGATTTCCTCATGAACATATTGGTGTGATTATATTAGATTTCTTCATGAGCGTCCACTTTCTTGCTGCACCACAGTGTTTCCAACTCGTCGATGTATAATGAAAATGCTGCATTACTAACAAAGTAAGAGTGACAGAGCAGAAGGAGTTATTTCATGTGTACAGAGTTCCATTAATAAAACATCTTGTCCATGTTCTGCATCGGCTATGTTAGGTGAATGTCAGCTGGAGCCCTTCAAGGCCTTGATGGACATGAAACTCTCCTGACTGAATCATCAGTCTAAAGAACTGTGTTCAAGATTTTCTGGTTGTTTGATTTAAAAGACAAAAGGCAGCATGCATATAAACATAAGAGATGAATTGAATTCTGACTCCTGGGGAGCATTTCGGTAAGAAACATTTAATCATCGAGCTTGACGCCGCATTCAAGTCACAGTGACAGAGAAAGTTGGAAGCAACAGCAGACTGCCAAAAAGTATCTGTTACCATACATGTCAAGTGTCTTCAGCATTTTTTGAGCCAGGATCCTTTAGCTGATAGAAAGACGGAGCAGGGACTCCCTAGTAATTCTACTGCACTGAATATTTTTTTTAGGTCTTCACCTCGTTTGCTCTTAACTATATCTACTAAGTCAGCGGCACTTGTGGCATGGCTAGTGTTAGCTGCGTTAGCCTCACCCTCTGCATCTTCACCGGTGGTTTCAGAGGTGGAAGGTATGTCACCCTATGTTGAGTGTCTGTACACGTGGGGTAAGAATACAGTTAATTGGCCAATATGTTTGAATAGCACTTAGCTAACTAGTTCACTGTTATGGATAGGTGCTGCACAGTGATTTAGCAGCTAGATGGCTAATTTATTTTTGCAATGTTACATTTAAGTTAACATGTATTTTCAGACATGTTTTTTTTTATTACAAAAAGAAAAACTTTCAAACAATAATTTGAGGCACCCCTGCCAGTAACTCTGAAGACCCCCAGGGGGTCCCAAGCCCCTTGTTGAAGACCCCTGATCCAAATAATCTGCAAGGGTGCATTTATGGATCTCTCCTGATTACTGCTGTATGTTTTTTGTAAACTGAGGCACCGTATGAAAAGCATCTAGTACTTAATCTTGTAGGTAACCTTTAGTCTTAACAGAAGAGGACGGATGCTTTCAGCTGGATGATACTAATATGGTGGATCTAAATACACATGAACTGATGACCACTGTTGTCCTTCTTTCTGTGTCTCTTTCCCATCTGTCCTCTGGGTGTAACTCTAACCCAGCAGACCTACCCTCTCTCTGTCAGCTGGAACGATAACATCCTCACTCCTGACACAGTAGCTCAACCACAGTCAGGTGGAAGGCAGACCTGCCACAGACTGACAGAGAAATGAAAATTTATCAGGAAATAGGACGTGAATGGTAGAAATGTGATACCGGAGGTTTGTGGAGTCACTTTTTGACAGTGCAGATCCCTGCCAAGAACTGAGTCATTGCAAAAGGACACTGGTAATGATACACACACACACACACACACACACACACAAAATGGAGAGAGCGTGTATGAGGCCAATTGTAGTTTAGGTCAGGGAGCAGCGAATAATAAATGAGTCTCCAGTGATCAATCCACTCTGATGGTGTGTGTGTGTGAGTGTGTGTGTTTTTACATCTGTATGAATTTGTGTACGAGCCCCCCCTCCCTCCCCCTCGTCCCACAGGTCAGTGTCTTAAGCCCAGCATAATAAACAGGGCTGTATGTATCCACTTTATAACATGACATCCTCCATTCACAGCGCTGTCATCATGGAGCCAGTTACCGCCTCCCATAGCGTTTTGCTGACAGACATTTTAAATTAGACTAATAAATTGCCTCGCGCTCTGCCTCGTGCTTCCTAAAAGCCCTGTTACCCGGAGACAAATTAGCACGCTGCAGGTATAAAGACTGGATTCTGCACAAAAGGCCAAGTTGTTTTTATGAGGCGGCGCCTAAATATCCGAACGGAGACGTGAGGGGTCATCCGAGGAGGTCACATGAACAGAGAGTGGTGCTGATAAGAAACAAGAAAACAGGCTTTTATACATCAAAGGTGTAGTTTGGATTATTTGCGGTGGGGTTGTATGAGGTACTTACCGACTGAGTAAATGCCAGTCAGCACAACCCCAGTTTGGAGAAGCAGCAGGGAGCACCAGCTTGTACTGCTGTGGACAGGGTCAGCAGCAAAACATATTTTAGACACTGAAAAGACACAAACTAAGCCTTTAAGGAACTCTTTAAGAAGCTGGTATATCACATGGGGGGGCGTGGTTGTGCAGGACGAGGCAGTGCACGCTTCTGCGAGCTCTGTGACTGTCTCAGCCCATGATCTCAGGGCACATTTTCATGACTGAGGATGGGTTAGTTAGTTTGGTACAAATATAATGTAGGTTACTCCTTCTAAGTTGCACTATCCCACTGTTTTTGGTAGGCTGCTTTATATGATAATCCTTCTTTGTGCACCTTTCTAAGAATACAGAGCAAAAAGCCTGAATTATATTGGTTTGATGAAAATGAGTTGGTCTTTATGACAAGGTACGGGCTAGTTCGTAGATTCTCAAACTGGGCTACGTGTACCACTGGTGGTACGTGAGCTGACTCGGAGGAATGTCAGAAATACTTTTGAAAAACTAAATGAGTGACTTTATAACATATAATACTATCAAAATATAACACATTTCTAAATTAGAATACATAAAACGTGAGATGACTGAAATCTAATTTAAAGTAATTTCTGTCTCTCCTCTATTTTTGTTTTGATATCAGCCTGATTATCGGAAGTTACAAGCTTAACTGTTTCGGTAAGGTAGTAAGCAGAGGTGAAATGTAGAGACTGACGGATGGTTCCAAAAAAAAAACACAATCATGGCTCCAAACATAAACGATTATGAAGAGAAATGCAGACCAGGGGGAGAATATGTCGAGCAGCCGTGTTGAAAATAAAGTGGGCAGTGAATTGAGCACATGTGCTAGTAGTTATTTAAGATGCACCAGTAAAGTATCCACAGCAGCTGCTAGCACCAAGTGGCGTAAAACAGTAAGGTTGTACTTGGAGAGCTTAATATTTTCTGAATTGGTACACAGTGTAAAACGTTTGAGAAACACTCCGCTAGTTTAATGTCTAAAGCTTGAAAAAATATGCAAACTAGACTTAATAATACGTATAGAATATGAGATGAGTTTATTTGATGCATGACATGAAGGCATACAGAATATACTATTCATGTTTTCCTGTAATTTGTGTTTTTGGTCATGTGCATTGAAATTAATAGCCTTGCAAGCCTATTTGGGCGTCTGTAAGATGCTAATATACATTGATAAAGAATTCAGGCCCCCTCATCTGAGTAGATTTTTGTTGTTGGACATAATTTAGTCCATCTAAATGTCAATATATTTGTAGCACTATTTAGATGTAGGTCTACAGTTTTCCAGTATAAAGTTATAATGGTCAATTTGAGAAGTTAGCAACAGTCAGGTAAAAGTCATTTGAAAATCTACAGGGAAGTTTAGTCACAGTTGCAGCTGTGCCAGAAGTACAAGGAGTGTATAATATACGCAAATTGATTATCACAAAAAAATAATAAAAGATCTCTGTTTGAAGTTAGGCATGAGGTCTCCTACACGTTTAATCTTCTGGTTTAAGGCAAAGATGAGGTTGATAAACAACTTTTTAGGTTACAGTTTTGATGAGATTACCCGATGCAAGCCAACAAGAATGCACATCAGGCACACAACACTCGGGCACACAACTGTGATACAAGACACAAGGTACCAACCCTGTGTGAGATACCAGGGTTTTTTTTTAATGGAGTCCCAAGCCACTGAAGTCACACAGTAACACAAACCAACAGGTTGAGACCTTTTCTGAAGTTTAATTACAGATTCTACTTGTGGATTTTGGTTGGTTTGGAGAGAGCGATATTTGGCTTCTGTAACAGTGGGGTTACACTACGCTTAAACTTAGGTCGACCTTTTTTAAGTAAGATAAGATGCGATGCTGACCCTGTCCACAGCAGTTCATTGCTTAGCTTCCAGGCTGGTGCTCCTCTCTGCTTCTCCAAACTGTGGGCGTGTCGACCATCATCTACTGAAGGTAATACACTGACTATCAGTAAGTATCTCAAACAGCTTTACGTCAAATTATCTAATCTCTCCCTTTAACGAGGTGTCTGTGCTGGTGCGTAGTGAGGTGTGTGTCAGTACAATGCATCCTGCACTGGTAGGATGGATGTGACATTTCAAAGGCAGTCAGAATGGGAGAAAATGTGTTTTGGCTTGATATGTGATCTGAAGTGGGAGAACAGGATAGGTGTGAGTGAGCTGGCTAACAGCCAGTCAAAGCAGTAAAACAGTGAGAAACAGTTTGAAGTCTCTTTCTATAGAGCAGGTTCTGTTGTTGCGGCGGTACTCTTTGTCAGCGCTCATTTAGTCGTATTCTTTCAACTCTCAGAGCGAGCCTTAACATCCTCTCCAGATGAATTGAGCTGCACTTAAGAAGAGAGTGGATGGAAATTAAGCTCCTACACAATGCGTGGGCAGCGCTGCCAAGCACATGACAAAGTGGAAAGTGTTGTATTTCAAACCATATAATGTTTCTCAAATGTGAGGCAATGCGGTCAAAGCAAAAAAAAAAAAGCAAAAAAAAAGAAAGAAAGGGAAAGCGGAGAAAGAAAAGGGAAAGCAGAGCAAAGCTATATAGCCGGCCAGATAATTGACACTCTCAGAAAACAAGCCACCACTTCTCCTCTTCCTCTCGTCGGCTGAGTGCCGTGCTGTTGCTGAAGTTATTGTGCCCATTGTAAGTCACAAAGCAGGGAGGAATGTTTGGCCGGCTCTCTGGGAAACGCCACTTCAGGGCCCACAGCTGTCACAGCCTGGGGACTTGAATTCTGCCACAGAGAGTTCAATGGTGAGGAGCTGGCAGAGGGAGATATGCTTTTTACTTAAGGATGGCAAGCTGTGAGAGGACTTGATGTGAAACCAAAACTGGCTGCTCTGATATTCAGTTGCTCACACGCTCTCCTCTCCCAATCAAACACGATCGCTATCATTCTTCCCCCATCTCTCTTTCTCACAAACTTTTCTTCTTTTTTTTTTTTTGTCCCACATCTTTCTCTTATATGTCCTCTTCCTTTACTCCTTTCAAAAGCTCCGTCCCATTCTGCGTCGGCCCTAAAAACTTGAATAAACAATCGTCCCTCTGTGGTGAGAGCTTCCCATCACCGCTTCCTAAAGGAATGCTGCTTCCCATCCTCCGCCTCACCATGGTTACTGGGAATCTGCTGGGAATCGCGTTTTACACAGAGGTGAATGTGGGCACTCACTTCAGAGAGGCTTTAAAGACTGATCAGTGTGCGTGCTTTAATCCTGCGCTCGCTCATTTATATTCGGTCTTTGATTAAAATCAGAAACTAATGTTTTTTCAAGGAAATTATTAAAAGACAGAATGCAGGTGCAGAGTTGATCGGCCATCAATTCATTGTCATAATTGCCAACCGTGAAAATGAATTAAATTAAATCACTTTTATGACTCCTTCACATTAATAGTAATTTTTTTTAACATCAGCATTTTAAATGAAGTGATTAAAATTCCACGATGAGATGCAAAAACCTGTTGATAAAAATGCATTTGTACAGTTCAGCTCCCACAGTTCTGTCCTACAAAGCCTAACTGCAGTAACTATGCAAAGGGTGAAACGAAAAAAAAATAAAATGCATTTAAAGTTTTTTTCCACTGGTCAGGTTTGTTTTTACTGCAGTTTCAAAACTGCTTTTTCTCTAAATGAAAGCAAAATAGAACCTTGAAACTTTGTGACAAGATAAATCAGATATCAGGAAGTTCATTATTAGTCACAACTCTATTTTGACCAAAAATATGGTTACTACTGTTAATCTTTGGACAGCAGAATCATTCATTGACTGTTTATTTGATTCTGGGTGAAAGACACTCCAGAGGTCAGTTAAATGGGCTTTTGTTCTGTGCTGGTGTAATTTTACACTGTAAAAATAAACTATTTGTTTTAAGTAAAAAAAGAAAAATTGTGTCCAGGCTGCCTTAAAAGTTTAAGTTGACTGAATTGAGATCATTTTAAAATGATGAACTTTTCTAGTCTATTAATAAACCTGATATTAACTCTGTTGTACTTGAGAAAACACGTTCAATAAACTTAAGATATGAAGTTGAATCAGTGACTCTTCAGTCACACTGATGACCATTAGAAACAAATTTCATTTCCTTTTACAGTTTCTCAGTTTGAAGAGTCAATTCTTCATGTCACACAGAGTTTTAACTC
>JAJHUR010093914.1:0-10084 GCA_027495735.1 Lutjanus campechanus | reverse complement strand
AAAAAAAAAAAAAAAAGACAAAAGACATGTCTAAAACCAATAGCAGCAAATGTACTACGTAAAATTTCCCAGTGAGTTACAGAGTCCCTGTCCCAGTATACACCCAGCACGACCAACTTCACCTCGGCCTAACCTAATTGACCAGAAACACTACAGTGTGACACAAAAATATGGTTTAGGATTGGTTCAGATGGGTTCAAACAAGAGCAGAGAGGAGATAGTTATTGTTGAAATGAGAAACATTGACTTAAGCTGTGTTTCCACTGAAAGTACACAGAACTTTTTATTCCCAGGAACTACTTTTCAAGGAACTAAAAGGTTTCTTCAGCCTATTGTTGTCTGCTTTCCATCATAGTCTAAAGACCTGCCAAGATCAGGCAAATCAGTCCACTGACGCAAGAAAAACCATTGGTTTGCGTCTGCGGATTTTCAAAAATGTTGGCTGAAATAAAATTTTGCAAGTACTCAATCAATCAAAAATGTTCAGTGCTGCAAAGTTCCTGTACTTTTGGAAAGTTCTATCCTTTGTTGCAGGGATGTTTTGGGGGTTAAACTAAAGTTCCCAGAACTCAATTTAGACCCTGGGTCCTTGTGGAAGATGCGCACTGAATCCCTCAAAAGGCTCCTAGTCCCTGTGGAAAGTTCCTGTGGTGGAAACTCGGCTTTAGGTCTTAGACAGGGCTTAAGGTGCTTCCTCTAGCATGTGGCACCACTTTTGATAACCAAATGTGTACTTCCTTTACACAAACCTGCTTTGCAATCAACCAACACACACACTCACACATGAACACATTCATTTGCACTTGTTTTCTTTGTTCGCTTGTTGCTTGATTCAGCCGTTTGCTGTCAAATGCATCTTAACCAACACGCACGCTATGATTTTTCTGCGTTTCCTCTCCTCTGCCCCCGGCCATCTGACTAACAAAGGCATGGCCTACCTCTCCTCTTTGTTCAGTTCACATTAGTGGGAAGACAGTGCTCAAGGGCAGTGACAAATGAGACCCATTCTTCAAGTATTCCACTGTTTTTAACCTGGTACCACACGCACAGGACGCCGTAGCGGCTCCAGCTAGTGTTCTAAACCTCGTACCCACAATGCTAATGGGCGACACCCAAGCTCAGATACAATGGGGAGCAGCAGATTCACCACTGTCCACTGTTCATATCCTGTGGCTACCGTGACAAGGGAGCGAGATGGAGACGTAGGGAGCAAAAAAAAAGCCCCAAGGAGTATCTTTGGCCACATGTGTGATTTTTCCCTTTTTAGTGTGAGTGAATGTGCATATCATTTAAAGGGGGAACACACCTCAAGTCAATACACAAACACACAATAGGCCCTACCCCATCCATAGCCCCACCCCCCTCAAGCCCTCAGGGCTCAAGGCTCTACAGTCAAGGCCAAGAGCTCACTCAGAAGTGTTCATACTCTTTTAATAACTGTACTTATTGACCACTCGCATCTGTGGAGTCTGTGGTTGAAACCCGTTGGGTTTAGGGGGCACATCTGGCTTAAGCGATGGGGTCCGTTTAACCCCCGTGCGAGGGAGCGAGCAATGCCCATTGTAGCTGCTCTGTCGGGATACAGAGGATGGGTGGGGTGAGTGCATTCCTGCCCCCATCCCTCCGCCATGGGAGTCAAGTCTGGAGGGGGGTGTTGGAGGCATGTAACCTCCTCTGTTCATACTGTGTTGCCGAGACACAGACACCCCCATGGTTACCCCACTTGGCGAGGTGGATAAGGACTGCCTGTGAGAGGCACTCCGGTGGAGTTGATATCCCCCTCTTTGCCTCTCCAGGGTGCCCCCCATGCTCAGGCTGCCCGTTGGTGTGGTGGGAGTGGTGGGCATGGGCACATCAACCCTCTTGGTGGGGCTGTGCCTCGGCAGGGAGGAGGAGGGAGAGTACAGGGATGCCTCACGGCTGGGCACCCTGGGGGGTACTTCAGTCAGTTCCTCCATGGGCTCCAATGTGAGGTGTTGCCTCGGGCGAGGCCCCGATCCCTCTTGAAGAATGGCCTTGGGGTTGGCCACAGAGTCATTGAGGTGTTTTAAAAGGTCATTTAGGGTATTTCTGGCATCGACAGACCTCTTCTGGTCTTTCCTACTTCCCTTAGAATCTGGATTCTTCAGCTTCTTTTCAGATGAATGTGGCAGTGTATCATCTCCATTGTCAAGGTTAGGATGGTCATGTGTGGCGTTGGGAAGGACAACCGCACTCGGGATGTGGGAGTGTCCCAGGGCGAGGTGAGGTTGGTGGGAGTTGGAGTTCGGAGGAGCAGAAGAATGAAGGAACTGTGGACTCTTGGCTGATGAGTTGGACTCCTTCCGGGGCCCACTGACCTTCCCTGGAGCCCTCTCCCATTGGTTTTTGATGGGCTGGAGGCCCTTCTGTTGAAGCACAGGGGTGGACTCAGGTGTAGGCAGGGCAGCCAGCTCCGGGGGCTGACAACCATCCCGCAGGATCATGGTCTTGGTATCACTGTTGGGTGTGGTCAGGTCTTTGCCGTTGCTCAGCAGATTGGTGTACAGCTTGGGAGAATCAATGTTGCTTTGGTACTCCTAAAAATGAGACATCAAATCAAAAGAATAAATTAGACACGGTTTCTGTGAAGCTTCTCAGTCATCCAGGTCATGGTACTCTGTAGGAGCTGTGCAAAGACAACTGGACTTAATGGAGGTTCTTGAACACATTTCTACTCTCATCTAAAAGGCTTCTTCAGAAGAATGGAAGAAGGTTCTTTAAGATATTTCTCCTCTCATCCTTCAGTTCTGATGAAACCTTTCAGATGAGAGGTGAAACATCTTCAAGAATCTTCTTCAGTTCTTCTGAAGAAAATTCTTGAAGAGAAGGGAAGACACCGAAAAACATCTTCAAGAACCTCACGCTTTCAACCATTACTTTCCACTAAAGTGGGGATTCTCAGATTGATTGGCCACCGATCGTTATCAGCCGATATTCAGTAAAAATATGCAATCAGAGGATAGGAATGAATGTTTTCCAGTTGCTGGTCGCAAGAACTGATGATGACATCAAAAACCTGAGACCAATCTCAGTTGAGTTGATGTCATTGTAGCATGCTAACTAATCTAAAGGAACACTTCACCCCAACATGGCTTGTATATCAATTACTTACACCACATTGCCATGAATCCCTGATATTTTTTCCTTGCATGCCAATTCCTCAATGTGAGTGAGTCCAAAACACACTACCCAGACTTGTTGAAGTTTTTAGAAAAACTAGAAAACTACATCAAAGCATCGGTTTAAAAACTCTCACACAACTCAACCCGTATAATCTCAAGTCTCATGTATCTAATCTTTAACTCAATATTTCCCAACAAGCTTGCTAAAAACTTGCTGGTTAAACACTCCTGACCTCACTCACTTCAAAACAGTCAAAAATAGATCTGTATCTGTCTTATATTGGCCGATATAGCTCACAGACAATCTGCAATCGGAACCAGTAGCTTCCCCTGGGTGATGGGTGATCGGAGCATCCATATACACAAAAGACTTTGATGTAGCATTGGAGCTGTTACCTTTACAGGGCTGTCAAAGAGGCCGTTGAGCTTGACAAAGCTCCCAGTGGAGTCGGAGCAGGACGGCGCAGACTCTGCATCCTTGTGGACATGTCTTGGCTTCCGGAGGAATGAGTCTCGGTAGCAGAAAACGATCAGACCAGCCAGGAGGGCACCCATGAGAAAAGCGGCAAACACGCAGGTGATGAGGATGTTCATGTGGACCATCTGGTTGGTCTCACCTGCTTGTATATCCCACACACCTATAAAAACATCGAGGCATTGGTTAACCCCCTGGTGAAAACAGTCAAAGTGCTCAGTGAAGCATCCCTCCCCATTCAATAGCAAAATTGTGCATGTTTGTGTGTGAACACAATCATGCATGAGTTTCTGCTTCTACGCCTCCCCCCCATACAAGGTAGACAGTCAACCACAACTAAATGGCATAAATATCGACACATTACTATTCATCTACACCCAGATGAAGAAGAAGAAATATGGTGAAGCGGAAGCTGTTAGGTACCCACATCCATTTCACCATCTATAAGTAGCAGTGCTATGTTAGTTCAGAAGGGAAGACTTGAAGTGTTGCCTTGATCCACGTTCCACTGGAGGCTTTTTGTCATGCATTTAACCGATACCAAAGGGTTAGGAGTGCACTCTGATCTGATATAGAGAGCCAAATCAATCTTTTCGCACAGGAGATCAACCAGCAGGAAGTTGTTCAAAGGAAAGAGAAGCAGCGCTCGCCTTCAAGGTGTTGAGACGGTTGCTGCTCTACTGGAAGTTTGTTAGTAACCACAGACATTAAAAGAGTTAGTCATCCACCGTGCGGCCACAATAGTGATGTGGCAGAGCAGGCCCAGTCAATGATCTACCAGCCAGGGAAAACTGTTACCAGAGCTAGAGTTAAAAAAAAAATCTATACTGGCAGTGAGAGAAGCTAAATCCAAACAAAAGATTTGAAAGAAACAATGTGAGAACAGTGAGTGTAAGGTTTAATGATTAGAAAAGAAAAGAAAGAACAGAACATAAGGAAATTACAGTTTAAAGAAAAGTAAAAACAATGGTAACATGAAAATATAATATGTATTAGGGATGTCACGAGAACTGATACTTCGGTACCAAGGTATTCAGTTTTCTTCAGTACTGTAGGCACTGGTAATATACTTCTTCTGGATCTGATGGGGACAGTATATCCCTGCAGGTGTTGTAGTCTGCTGTTAAATGCCAAAGGAAGATGAGGAACAGCTATGGAAGTACGTACGTTCGAGGCAGGTCATCAGGGATTACAGTTATAATAACTTTAGAAAATCCCGTACATAACCGGTGCCATTGAACTTTTCAGAGAAAATGAAGAAGGACTTGGTGTGTGTAGAGTGTTTTAATTCATGTTAATTTTACAACAACGTAGCCAAATGTTATCCAGTGGCTAAACGCTAAAGGCTACTGCGTTAGGCTAACGTAATAGCTCATAGTTGTAGGCTAACTTTGTGACTCGTTACCATTCGCTCTGTGCCATCTCATCAAAATATAACATTCACATTTTGAATAAATGTTTCCAGACTAATGGTCTGTCCCCACGACAGTAAATTTAAACTTGCTTTAAGTATCTAATTGTGTATCGAGAATTCCACTAGTATTAGTGTCAACTACTACTAAACTACACCAGTATCGTGACATCCCTAATATGAAGACTAACATAAATTACATGTGAAAGTATCTATTTGAAAAAGTATTAATTAAAATCTGCCATGTTCTCTAATTAAAAAAACCCTAACTAGCTGCCATTGTGTGCACGTGTGTGTTTGCTATGTGTGGCTTCACATTAGTGTGGCTTAGTGAGAGCTGTTGGCAGCTATCAGATCGGGCTCAATGCAGCATGCTGGCTGCCTCCCTGCGGGCCTTACCCTCTTGGCCCCCTGGGATAGAGTCTAAAGAATGGGAGGTGGCTGGGTCATCCTGCAGCACAAAGCCTGAGCCGTAGAGCTCTGGACCAGGTCCAGAGCTGGGGCTCTGAGTGGGTATGAGTACTGGGGGGTGTATGGGCCCACTGGGGTGGACAGTGACTGGCGCTGATGACAACTCCATGTCTGTGGTGACAAACAAATTGTTAACAAACTGTGCAGACGTGGGCAAAGCATACTGTTATCATCCCAGTTAGTAGGCATGTGCAATGGGTAGTTTTTAAGGTTAGTGTCTTAAAAAATAGTGAATAAACCACAGTTAAAGGGGCAGTTCATCCCAAAATCAAAAATACATATTTCTCTTCTGGCCTGTAGCGCTATTTATCCATCTGGATAGTTCTGGCATGAGTTGCTGAATTTTGGAGACATCTGCAGCAGAGATGTCTGCCTTCTCCTCAATATAATAGAACTAAATGGCACTAGGTTTGTGATGCTCAAACAGCATGAAACTGCTACAAGAAGCTGCTCACAACAAGTTCTGTGGATCATTTTGAGCAACCGGGTCATGATTTCTGGAAAGAGACATTGCTGTTGAGTTTCTCAAATGTATTTTTTTGGTGCTTTGATCATCACAGGACTAGTGCCATCTTGTTCCCTTTTACCGGAGAATAGGCAAACATCTATACAGCCAATACAGAGCACAACAATGAGGCTTGCCTGCTTGTCCAAGGCACACAAAATGCATTGGCAATGCAAAACGGGCAGAAAATGCTTTTTCAGCTTTTTATATATGAAGCTTTCCCAATTTTCTCCATTTCTTATCATATTCATCTGAGTATCTTTTGTTTTTCGACCAACAAAACAAGACATTTGAAACCACCTCGAGCTTTGGACTGATGTTTTCCCTATTTTCTGACATTTTTTAGATGTTGCAGCTCTAGATTAAATATCACAATTACCTTTGTTATTTGGTAATCACTAATAAATTAAAAAATTGTACAGAGGCAAGTAAAAGACATTAGAGTTGAACCCTTACAATAGCAACTCACACCAAAACAGTACAGATGGATAAATAGCATTACAGGCCAGAGGAAAAATAGGTATTTTTTATTTTGCGGTGAACTGTCCCTTTAACCTTAAAGAAAATCTTTTCACATTCACAGACCAATAAAAAGTACATTTTTCTTTTTTTGTCTAGACAATTTGGAACGGGAAAAAGAGGATACTGAGGTTCAAAGAGGAGTCGGTACACAACAGTAAGGATGCCAAGGGATGGTGGGGGTGGGCATGCAAGAGGGGAGGAGGGGAGGGTCTGAACAGGAAGTGATGAGTGAAGAGGAGGAAGTGAATCTGTGCTGAGAGAGAGAGCACTGATGTCGCCTGGTGAATCTGTAGATCGTGACGATGAAAATGAGGCAGGTGACATTTGCATTCAGGAGGTGCTCAGTGAGAAAGGATGAATGGTGGCAGTGGCGGAGAAGACAGGGGTTGGAGATGCTGAACTCAAGGAAAAGAAACCATTTGAGTAAAAGATCAAACTAACCAGAGGTAGGGTCGCCAAATGATTTGTAATCTGGCGCTGATGTAGTGCCCAAAAACGCTAAAAGAATTAAAAGAACAAGAAATCAGTATAAAGGAATTCAGGAGTAAAAACTAAAATCCCTAAGAGACACTAAGAGTGCAGTTTAGTTGGTTTGATTATAAGGAAATGAAGCACTCGCTAGCAGCGTCCTTGTCTCTAGAAGCCCTCTGGTTCTGATCAATACTGAGGTTCAGCCTGGGTCATGTTTAGTTGGTACAAACGAAGGGACACGAGTGTTTAAAGTAAAATCAGCAAAGGCACATTTTTCTGCCATCGGGTACATTTGAAGACCTCTACCATTTGCACCAGCTGAGCATGACCCTCATAATTGTACATGTCCATGTTTGTGCCTCACAGGTGGCGTAAGTTACAGGTGGCCATGTACTGTATGCAGATGTGTGTGTTAATACTGCACATAGACTTATGTAGGGGCAAGTTACTGGAGTGGTTACTGGTGTGAGTGTGCAGGCTCATGGTGTGTGTGGAGATGAGTTTCATGTGTGTGTGTGTGTCTGTGTGTATCTGTCTGTATTTGTGTGTGTAAATGTCTCAGGATAGGTGATGGCATGGCATGGAGATGAGGTTCGTACCGTGACAGTCTCCCAGGTGGGCAGTGTTCCCCAATTCGACGTCCTGCTCATATTCAGTCCTGAAAACGGTGCAAAGAAGAAAAAGATAGAGATTAATCAAAGAGCTGCAAGAGTTCTTGTTATCTCATTTTCTCATCTATATTATACACAAACAAAATAATAAACACTTTTGTTTTTGCTCCAGTTTTTCATGAGTTAAAGTAAAAGATCTCAAACTTCTTCTGTGCACACAACAGTTTATTTCTCTCAAATTCTGTTCACTAATTTGTTGAATGTTTATGTTTGTTAATTTGACTGAGTTGTGTTTGGTGAAAACTGGGGCAGAAAGTGGAAATACAGTATCAATTTATTTATCTTTCTATATCTATCTATATTGAAACAGTATCTATTTGCACCTGTCACTCTAGTTTAGCCATACAAGAATGTATTAAACACAACCCCTGCCATGAAAACTACAATCATGGTTTGTCTTTGCCAGGCGGGTGCAAATAGCCAATATACCAAGTGTAAATAACATCGTTGGCTACAAACACCTGGGGGCTTGTGTCTAGGCTGTATGCACCCCGGTGTAAATAGTCACATCAGCTACATTGACTGTTTACACCATGGGTGCAAATAGCAATATTGGTTATAGACACCTGGGTGCTTCCTTGCCATGCAAGGCTAAATACACCCAGGTGTAAATAACCATATTGGCTGGTCCTCCCAGGATACAAATAGCATTGTTGGTTACTCACATCTGGGTGCAAATAACATATGCTAATATAAAAAAAGTGTTTCTGCAGAGTGTTTGTTGTTAATGTACTTCTTTACTTTGTTTTTTTTTTTAGTTTTATATGCTATTTTCTTTTCTTTCAACATGTTCGAAATCAAATTTAATCTCATCCAATGGGTAAGCCAATCAGAGGCAAAGTAGTGCAGGCTGTGACTTTGCCTTCCTGGGAAAAAAATGGGTATCTGTCACCCTATGTGAAATAGACATAGTTCAGTGCCTTATAAATGTCTTTTCTCAGGATAAAACTGCACATTTTAGAGTTTAAGCCTTTTATTGTGCCACCTGTCAGGTGGATGGATTATTTTGGCAAAGGAGAAGTGCTTCACTAACACAGATTTTAACACGTTTGTGAACAAAACTTGAGAGAAATAAACCTTTTGCGTGCACAGAAGACGATTTTTTACTTTAACTTATGAGAAACGAGAGGGAAAACATATTTTTGTTTCGTGCATTTGCACTTTGTATTGCAGTTGAGGCTTGAACTCACATAACACCGGGCTGTATCCTCTCACAGGCTCCATGAGACTTCCAGCCACAGTAAGGATCCCTTGATGCAATGCAGGACCTGGTTTCCACACAAACACACACCAGCGGTTAAATCATTCTGGGAAGTGCAGTTTAATCATTTGTGACTGAGTGAACATTAACCACGAGGCATAAAGTGAAGTTGTTATCCTTCCCTTTATGACATTTATTGAAAAACAAAACAATAAAGTCACAAACCTATGACCGGCCGTACGCGGCACATTTTAACACTCACTTGTGGCAGGAAGAGTGCCTTTCACAGCGACTCAGGGGAATACGGATGACACAGCTTGAAAAGGCGACATACAGGCTGTGTGCGTCTTTGTCCACGTGCAGCGAGAGGACACGCTTGTCATCCTCGCGGTTAGACAGGCACCTGGGAGTGGAAGCGAGAAACCTGATCAGAGCTTTATCAGACAAGTCTGTCTACGGTTTCAGTCTCGGTAGATTTAATCACTTGTTAGGTGGAGAAGTCACATAAAAGCTTTTTCTCACAATTTAACAGGATTTTAACCTCTTGACACACGGCGGCGCGCGTGTTCGCATCCATAAGTGAGCGCACAAATAAATTAAAAAACCACATACTGTCTATGCATAGAAATCAGACAGACACTTCCATCTGTGCCAGGAAGCTTCGCTTTAAAAGTTGCTGACTCGTCATCCAGAGGGGGAAGAGAAACAGATAACAGAAGCAGACAGAGACAGGGTGAAAAGTGCATGTATCCCTACTTTGCCTTGTTGAAGACGTCTATCTCCTCCAGAAGCAGGCTGTCATTCAGAGACACGGACGAGGTCTTTGCCAAAACCTTGAGGACGACCCCTGACTCAGCCCCGATGAACACCACTGTGTAGTTCTTGTGAGGTCCTGCTTCATTGTCCACAGCCAGCGCTGTCAGTCGGTACCTTCACACACACACAGCAGAGGAGCATGTGTTACTCACAGCGGGGGGTGTTCCATTCAAAACAGGAGAGGCCATTTTGAACACATAAATCACTTCAGCTCCTGAGTTACTAAAGGTCAAACGTTTTTTTTTCTTTTACTTCGTTGCATTTTATTATAAGAGACGTGTCAATATTGATCTGTCCCTGTGTAACACATTATTAACTGGGTATTGATCCTCAATACCTTTTCCAGTACTGATTTGAAGGTGTCATGGGTAACTAACGATTATTTTCATTTATGATTA
>JAJHUR010093913.1:11556-27751 GCA_027495735.1 Lutjanus campechanus | reverse complement strand
TTCTAACAGCTCCTTCAGCTGTTCCTCCACTGACATGTGAAGCCGGTTGTCTGGATCCAGCACACTGTCAACTGCACACAACAGGACAGAGTCAGGCTAATGTTGAAGCTAGCATGTTCCATGAAGTGCAACAAATAGGAGCTGAATACTGATATTTTTTAACTGAAGCTGATTAGTTAGCGAGCCACATGTGCCGTTTGTGTTCCCACAAAGGTGAGTCAAATTGATACCAATTAATCTACTGGTTATGGACAACACAGTGAAACTTCAGTCATCAGTTTTCCACGGCTTATGTACACTGTCTACCCAAACACCAAAGTTACATCTCCAGTATGAGGATGATTAACCAGTAACACGTCAATAAATTGACAAGAGTTAGACAAACAACTACACCAATACAAAATCACAGATCCACAACAAAGTCTGACAGATTTTTTTTTTACCACAGCTAAAACTGAAATATTATGATTCAGTTACAATATGATGACAAATCCCTATACTTCAAATCTGATAAATCTCATACCTCATTCAAACTTATCACTTCTCAGAAATAAAATCCATCACAGAAGAAAATGACAGACTCCATTATAACTCCACCACTATATCACAAGAGCAAAAGTGCAAAATCAAAGATGCAACAGTGCCATATACTGGCAGCACTGGTGCTGACATTCATTTCACCTGCAGGAAAGGACTAGAGCTGCAGCGATTATTTGATAAATATTAATATTTAGTTGACTGAAAGATAGTTGCCAACTACTTTGAAAATCTATTATTATATAATCTATTGTTTCAGTCATTTTTCAAGCAACATCAAACATTTACTGGTCCCAGCTTCTTAAATATCAGGATTTTCTGCTTTTTATCATTTATGACCATACACGAAGAATCTTTGGGTTTTTGGACTGTTGGTTGGACTAAAGAAGCAATCTGATGTCACTTTGAGCTCCACGAAATTATAATGGCCATTTCTCACATTTTTTTTTAAACATTTTATAGACTAAACAATTACTCAATTAATTTGTAATGAAAATAATCATTAGCTGCAGCTCAAAAACAGACATCTGACTCCACTCATTTGAAACTAAAGCAAGAACATGAGCCCATTTAGTATTTTTTTAACCAATTCTTAGATCAAGCTTCACAGTGCCTGCTCAGCAGCATTTCAGTGAAAAACGTATCTGATTAGAAAAAATTAAAGGCACTTTTGGAGAGGGGGCATTTTGTTCTCAGCTCAACCTTAAAATAAAAATAGGGCTTACAATGGCAATATTGCCAAGTGCGATACCCAAATCTCAGTGGCTGCAATTTTTTGAGGTAAAGGTAAAATGCGTGACGAAACAGCATTATAATGAAGTACTGTAGTGCTGCAGAGACTCCCTGTCCTACACACCTTGTTCTCCAGATAAAAGAAAGTGTTTGTTTGGTATAGACCCCAGTTAATGTCACATCATCATGATTTTGATGCATTTTTTTTAAATGAAAATGGAAATTGTAATGCAAAAATGATCATTTCCACTGATTGTGAATCCTACTGCCACCACAAGATGTTGCCATCGCATGATTTTTTTTTTTACCATTCCATGCCCTAAAAAAATCATGGAAACTAATCATTTCTATTTAGGTATGTTTAGTCACAACTTGCACTTTAATCATATACAATTTAAAATAGCACATCATATCAAACCAAATCTGGGCTGAACTAAATTTCAATCCCATCTAATCTACTTTGAGTTGCAGTGTATTAGGGTTGACTGGACGAATATATTGCATATCAACAATGGGCTGAATCCATTGCCATTTAGTTTTTTGTTAGTTTATTTTATTTTTTTTTAGCTAATGGCCTGCAGAGTGACAGGCGCTGCTCTCTAATGCACTGCCATCCAGTGGCCCAGTACACACCCACTGAGCTGGGCTATAACTGCTCTGAGCTGGTTGAGGTTAACAGCCTGCACAGTTACACTCTTTGCAGTCTTTTCAGGCGGTGAATTAAAGATTTAATGTAACCAAACCATAGTTGCTGACTTCTGGAAGACTAACAAAGATGGTTTTGTCGAGTTTTACTGCTGAATTTCATTGAAGTGTGTTTTACAAGGAGTTAACGAGCCAATCAAGCTCGTCTTAGTTCTGTAAAACAGACACTTGAATCCAAAAGGGGTACGATTGTATTTCTCTGTTTAAAAAGGAAAATAGATGTGAAAATATTTAATTTCTTGACACTTCGTGAGTGTATTTTATTTATTGGATGTAGGGAACATACACAGCGCGCGTAATGTAGTGAATTTGCCGCTTGCACACATGATGCTGATGATGGCTGGTTGGAAGATTTTAACATATCGCCCAACCCTACAGTGTATTGACGTATTATGGTGAAAAAATGTTTTTTTTTATTGTACTGGATCATAGACTATGTACCTAAATTAAGTTTTAAATCATATCAGGCAGATACACACATCTAAAGTACAACAGATGTGACTTACCATCCTCCCACGTGCAGCTGTAGAAGTCTCGTTTCTGGGGTGACTCTGGGAGGAGCATGCCAGTGTCCAGGTCCAGGCCGGTGTTTGTGGCTTGTCGCTGGGCATGACGCAGTATGGCTCCTCCTAAGTCTCGAAGACGAAGCGCTGCCCGGTGGAAGACTGTGTCCTTGGCATTGTAGAGGAGGCAATTAGACACCATCAGGTTGAAGTCGGCCTCCAGGTCAGCCACGGAGCGGTAGGCATGACTCTCCAGCTTAGACAGCATGGTGGAAAAGTCCATGGGCTGGCTGATGAACTCCAGGTAGTCTGGGACCTGAGGACAAGAACATTAACAGAATATTAATGAGGAGAACAGACATATATTAGCAGATCAAATACAAATTAATTTAAGTGTAAAAAAAAAAGGGACAGGTGGAGAAGTTAGTTCTAATGATTTTCTTTCTAACATCTTTGAGCTGTGAAGTGGTCTGAGACACAACTAGACTTCTGCTGCTCCTCTTGGCTCCGTTTTCAGGCTTTAGAAAATCTAGCCCATGATGGGAACGTTTGATCAATCACAGGTTGGTAAGATAGTTTATTGTTTGGTCTTATTCCCAAAATGTAAATAAGTGTTTGACAACCTGAAAATGAGACTAAACAATCAAGTCTTTCTCCAGAATTGGTTGCTGTACCTTTACGAACTGAGGCAGAAGAAAATATCTAGCTCTTTGATTAAAAAGTTGAAGGTACATGCCTGAGTACATAAACACTTCAAGGGGGAGGTTAATTACATCCAAACCACAAACTTAGAATTCTGTCACAAGCCCCTCTAATGGCGGATGGGACCCAAAGATTATGCTGTTATGCAAACTTGATTTATATTTAATTTCTGGGTGAATTCAGCAACTTCGGAGACGTTTTTTATTTATTATTACTTCAAGCTTCTGACTGGCCTCTCCTCTGTAGCAACACCAGCCAAAGTTCATTAGTATAGAGTGCTACAGGGATGACAGAGGTGAGTATCGCTCTGGTCTCCACCACAAGAAGCCAACAGGATTTTTCCACCGGATTTTGGATTATTACAGAAAATAAGCACTTTGGCGAGCACAAGTTTATGATATGGACACGTTTTGTTCAGCAAGATAATTTTTTTAAAGCATAAAAACAATCACCGGAAATAGAAAGCTAAAGTTAAGCTATAAACAAACTGCACCACTTTCACATGACTTCACATCATCACCAGTCAGTGGCTAGTGTTCAGTGTGATGCTTATTTCTGGCTGTTAGGGTTCATTCCTGCAGCACTCTATTGTGCCATTTAGAGCGGTCTGGTAAAATGAAGGAACAACAACAAAAAATTTTTTAAAACAAAGGTGCAATAATTGAAACTGGCAAAAAGACATAAAGCTATAGGATCTTTACATTATCTGTCAGAATGTAGTGTTTCCCTGCTAAGTAACATTGGGCATGACACACAAGAAATATTTGACACGTGAATACAGAATGGGGAGAAACACTTTGGGAACCACCAGGCCCTCCCACTTTGCAACTCTACTTATTCGACTCAATCTGTGTGAATGCACGAGCTCTCAGCATTGTAACAGAGAAATGTCTGACCTCCTTGATGTCGACTGGCTGTGCAAAGATCTGGGCTGTGTCCTTCTCCTGTAGCTGCTCCAGAGTCGAGCGGAGCAGCACCAACATCGGGGTCAACTGCATCTCCAGAGCTGCCTGGTGAACTTTGACCTGCAGTTGTCAGAGGATATGAGTGTGACGTCAACATACATGGAAGCTGCAACCATAAAGAATTGTTTTTACAAACCAAGCCAATGGTTTGCTGTATGAAACAAATCTGGAGCTCTCTAAATATTTCTATGAAGATCAAGTTCTCATCTGGACAAATTTCTTCTGGCTGTCCAGAACTTCATATGTATAATTGTCCATTTTGAAGACTTTTGCTTATAAAGACAGTGTAAAGAGCAACATCAAAGTACTTTTAGTGTACCTAAACTAAAAATTCCAGACTCTTGAAACCTTTATAATCATACCTAAATTGTTGCTATATATGAAACTTCAAATTATTTTGTACCCACAGCAATCAGTGTCTGTTGTCACTTTGTTTATTTTACCAGCTGTACATATTCACTCTGATGGCATGTTTTGAGCCTAGATATTTAATGCTTGCTAATTTCCAGAGTAAGGGATCAACAGAGGAGTTCTCTATGAATGACCAATATGATGACAGGACTGTTTTATTTAAAATATTTAAAGATTTTTGGTTTAGATAAGTGACTGTTATTACATGCCACAGTGTGCGTTGATTTCTGTGCTCTCCTGTGCCCAGGTAATGCACCTCCCCCTCTTTGCAGCTGCAGTGATTGGCAGCAACAGCAGCAGCAGTCAGTCAGCAATCAGGGCCTGGGGCCTCATTTATAAAACTGTGCGTAGGATTCACCTCATAAGATGGCGTACGGATGAAGCACAGAAAAATACTCACACACAAAAATATTAAAATTCATATAACAGGGCGTAAGGACGTCCTATGCAGGTTTTCCTTTATAAATCACAATCAACTTGAAATGTGGTGCACCTTTTGCGGATATCATGTAACACCCATAACTGCCTTCAAATGATCAGTTAAACACCCCAAATTAATATTCATTCACACTGACTGCATGAGGACGATTGTGGCGAATGCTGAGAAAAAGGCTAAAAAAGGAATGTCACACAGAATGAAAGCAACGTTTTTGTTGCGGAGGCTGAGGCAAGGAATATGTTGTCTGGTGGACACACTGTGGACATTACGGACATCAAAAAGGTGTCAGAGTGGCAGCGTGTTGCAGACGCTGAGAATACTGCTGCCTCACAATCTTGGACACCCGCCGAGATTAATTAAAAAACAAGAAGTCCGACAGAAAAGCATAAACCAGAAAGTGGAGAGCCACAGGCCATGTGAGTGTGTGTATTTGTGCCATGGGTAGCAGAAAGACACCTCGCTCTTTTGATGAGAAACTGACTATCACGGAATCCCACTTGAGCCGAGGAGTGTTGGAGACGGAGGGAGGCACAGTGTGCCAGATGCACCACATGATTCAGTAGCCTGTGTAATCTGTATCCACTTGTTTGAGATGAGAGTAAGCCAAATGCACAAACACATTTATGTACAAAAATAATTGTTGCCCCCCCCCCATAAAAACAATTTCTATTTCTTTTATTCGCTGTGTTCCAGCAGGTCAGAGGTGCTGCAGCTGTGCACCCTGCGCCTCCACTGCACCTTGGCTGTGAGTGTGAACCCTCCAGCAGCGGCCGTGTACTTACAGAAACAATCAACTCCACACATTTAAACACAGAGATAAAACAAACTGAAAGCCATTGAAAAAAAACAGAATACAAAACACAATATATGAAATTATATCTGCCCAACTGGATCACTGAAAATGGCATCAGTATAAATGTTATTTGTCTTGTAGTTCACCTTAGTATTTATTAGACCTGTACCTTATACCTGTCAGATCATGCACGTATTGTTTAATGATTACAGAACAAATTAGATGCGTTCACTCCAGAGAATATCAATCAAACATGTTTGTTTATTCATTGTAAGAATGGCATTTATCCGTTTTTGTGAATTAAGTCCTTATATATAATGTGTGAGAGGCAATATTTCTATTGATTTCACACATTGTATCAATTTGACACTCCTTGTCTTTCATCTTTCTGCCACCAGCGTCGCAGTTTATCCTTTCTCCAGTTTATGTGCGTAAGCATGGATCGGTTACCGTGGAGCTCCGCACGTTTTCATGCCAAGTTTGTTTTTCCCAATCCCAACTTTTACTTAGAAAGTGGCGTATGCCTTTTTTCGTGTGTATGCAACGTTTATAAATGAGGCCCCTGGTGTTCAAAAGCAGGGAGTTTGCAGCAACATGGGGCCAGTGTCTGCCATTTGGCAGACTTTGGTCTGCATGTCTGCAGTCTAGTCCTGTAGTGGCAGGCTGGACTGCTCTGTGTTAGCATTAATGTTCGTGTTCATTAGCATGTGTTTTGCTAGCCTCCCTGGTTAGCAAAGACACTTGTTTTATGTGTTTTGCCAGCCTCCCTGGTGTCTTATGTCTCTTGTTAGCTGCCCTGGCTAGCAAAGACGCTTGTCCTTAGTGTCATGTGGAATCCACTTATTGTCTGTTAGTACTGTAAATTAACATTTATTGCTGTTAAGTATTTGCTTTACTTAATTTGAAGTTAACTTGATTTGAACTTGATTTATCAATAAAAAAGAACCTTTGTTTGCATATTTGTCACAGTTTTCTCTTCCTCTTTTTTTCCCCCACTTTTAACTTTTACCAACTGAGCCCAAACTTTGGGGTTGTATCACTGTGTAGATAAAAGACCAGTTTCTGTTGAAAATTATTTCAAATGACATATTCCTAACCTTAATAACATAACAGTTCAAATTCAGAATTTTCCACATTTTCAAGACTCTGTACAAAGGCAAAGAAAAGTGAGACATTTAAATATCTCAGAAATTTAATTTATGCACTTCAGATTTTCAGTAAGTCAGTTAGTCACCATGCCTCTTAGCATGCAAGACTCATCTGTGTACGTTACCTGTTCTCGTTTGAGTTTCTCCCGCTTGCGGATGAGTTCTACCAGCAGCCTGGCTTTTTCAAGGTCATGCCGCAACTTCTGCCAATATCTCAGTGCTTCTCTTGCAGCAGAAACCTTCTCATCCACCTCAGGCTGCAAAACACAATACATTTTTAGAGTCTGCTATATAAAAACTATATCAGAGAGATATATAAAGACATACAGTGAATTTGAGAAATTCTTTAATACATAGAATAACATCACAATGTTATTAATGGAGAACAAAAATAGTCACAAAATGTTGAGGTTGTAGTTCTGTTTTCTGCCCTGACCTGTTCAGTATTCCTTTGGGACTGGACGTTACAGTGCAAACGCCGGACCAGCGGCACACCGTTCCTCGACTGACGCTTCAGTAACCAGTAACTATGCAGCCTCTGCATGAACTGGTTTTTCCTCTGGAAGATGATTCCTTTACAGATGATATTCAGCCTGTGCAACAGAGATGGATGAAAGTTGGTACTGTCAACATGACTGCCATCAGTTCGGGCACCTCCACTAGAGGACTGTTGTAACAGTAACTCCTGTAACTGTACACTACTAATTATTTAAACTGGCTAGCAAGTCCAAAAAACACCACCAAAATGCTGCTTGTAAAAAAAATGTGTGTGTGATGTTTTGACCAAATAGGGCTTTGCTATGTGTATTGAATAGTGGTGTCACAATTTCAATATGAAATCAAAAATGGATGGAAATTGGTTTTCAATTTCCATAACTGAACTCAAAGGCAAGATTAGCAATTCAGCCATTATTTTGTTCCTCTCTCTGCCCCAAACTACTCGTGGAGTCTGACACTTCAAAGATGACACAACATAGCTTACCGGCCGATATTGGCTACAGCTAAATCAGTCTTTATCGGTATCGCCGTGTATTAGCTGATAAATGTCAGCTATAATATCTGATTGGACAGATTATGTAAAAGTGTTTAATTAGATTCTTCTGCAAAATGCTCTATAAAAGCCAGTGTATTTGTGAAGCTTTTTGATCAACTTTAACAGAGCTATACAATGTTAAATCATCAATCTTTGCTCACTGTATCTGTGGGCTCCTTACTCTCAGGTGTGCATAAACTACAGGTTATATGAATTTCTTTTTAAAATGCAAAAATGTGCAGTTATCAAATATCTTATTGGTATGGGCTGAAAAAAATATGTATCATCCATCTCTAGAATTTCAAAATTTAAATGACAGTTGCCAGGGCATAAATGCAACGATTTGTTGAGCTTTACAAGTCAAGACTTGATAGTCTAACAATGGCATAGCCATCACTGCTAAAAAATGTTGAAATGTTGCGACATCTAATCTAATCTTGACCTTAACATCAAAAGTCAAATCAATTCATGGATTTGGAGAGTGGTGACACACCTAGCATTGAAGATTTGACAACAATGTTGGTCAAATGTTTGGCATGAAAAAGTCAAAACTATTTTTTGTTGCTAAACAACAACAGAAGCACAGCATTTCATTTCATTCAAAATAAAAGAAAATCTTACCTGCTTGTGGGGATCTGAGGCACTGTCACTTGGGGTGAAGCAGTGTGTTGTGCTGTCGATTCTGTGCTCTTCTTCCCTTTCTTTTTATCCGTCTTGGCATCATCTTCAGACTTTCTGCCTTTTTTCCGTGCTATAGGACCCTCTGTGTAGGCACTCCTTCCTCTACTAGCCCTCCCTCTGCTGCCCACCACTCTACCTTCATTCTCCTCATCTGAGCCGGCCTCTTGTCCTGGTGGAGAATGAGCTTCGCAGAATGCTGTCTTTTTAACAGAGAACGTGGTCCCATTGATGTTTGTCTCTCGCACAGGATCAATCTTCATAAACAGGCCAGCACGCTGAGCGCAAGTGACGTGAAACGCGGTGTAACAGTTGGCCTTGTGGCACTGAATGGATGCACCGCGGCCCTTCTGCTTGCACAGGTAGCAGGTCAGCTTCCAGCGCGCTGGGGGAATGTTATTGACCCCTTCCACTGGTTCTAGAAAAACTGTGTTGGCAAAGCAGACTTCAGGGATCCAGATAGCACAGACCACATGTGCCCAGCGACCATCACTCGTTTGCTTGAAGGCGCCGCCACGGTTTGGACATAGCACACAGTCAACAGGTTTCTGAGGGGACTGGAGGCAGCAGCGGCACAGCCACTGGCCCTCAGGGATGTAGGGCACACCATAGCACTCCTGGTGCACAGCCAGGTTGCAGGAGTCACAGAAGAGGATGACGTTGCTGTTCAGGCACTCATCATCCAGGCACACACAACAAAAGGCATCATCGTCAATAGTGCTCTGAGAAGGTGCCCGGCTGCGGGCTTCCCTGTACGCCTCCTCCTCCAGCCGGTCCACCAGTAGCTCAAATGTGTCGGGTGAGACAGCCGAATAACCCTCGGACGTCCGGCCAGCATTTACCATCTCCAGCCAGGCAGTGTCCTCTTCGTCCATGTCATATTCTGCCTCAGCTTCCTGATCCTCAGCTACTCGTTCAATGTAACGGTAATATCCTGTAGGTAGAGGAGGTGCCTCGACTGGCGTGAAGGTTTCTAAAACATGAAACTTGGGTTCAGGGAGGTTCATGTGATGATGGTGTGGTGTGTTAACCTTTTCAGGTGTTTGTGGATGAGAATTGGGACAGTGGTTCTTGGAAGGTGGTGGCGACTTGACAGGAGGAGGGCATTTGGAGTCTTTCCTGCGGCCTCGAGGGGTGACAGGTTTGCGGACTGTTTGGGCACTGCTGGTGGGAGATGACGACTGCTCACTGTTCTCCTTGTTGCTGTTACACTCGGTAATGTCCTGAGCCATCATCTCATCATCAGTGATTACCTCTAAGGGCTCCAGAATAGAAATGCGGTGAAGCCTACCATCCAGTTCCACCTCCACCACTTTCTGGGCCTGTGCGTATGTCAGAGTTTCTCTACTTGGAGATGCTCTGAGGCTGTAAGGGGAAGGGGATCGTTGGCGGGCACCCCCACGCCCGCCAACCGTCCCATTGGACTTCTTGACATCATCTCCACCTCCTGCAGCCACCTGGCCTTTTCGACGTGGCTTCCTCATAGGCCACCAATCACACTTTTCCTCCTGTCGGTTTAAAAGAAAAAAATCTAATAAAACTGGAACAATGTATCAAAATTTTATCAACACTGCTACTTGGCCTACTGCAATTTTCAAATCACAGGAAACCAATATTTGTTAAAGGCGAAATGTGTCAAAATACTATTTTAAATCAAATATGGTCATGCTGCAGAGATGTTCTAGTATACACACATATTCTACAGACATAAGAAAACATCTTATCATATAACATAAAACATCATATATATGAAACATCTGTATATTATGCAAGAATAAGCATTTGATGATGCTACAATACAATATGAAAAATGTTATGCCTTTATTCCACCTTTCAATTTAAGGATAGCCATATATGATGATTAGAGCTGCTGATTTATCAATTTAATCACCAACTATTTTGATAATTGGATAATTGGTTAGACTAATTTAAAAAAGGGTTAAAAATGTCTGATTCTTAAATATGAACATTTTCTGGTTTCTTTACTTCTCTGTGACACTAAACTGAATATCTTTGGATTGTGCACAAAACAAGACTTTTAGGATTTGACTTTGACAGATTAACATTTTTCTGATATTTATGGAACCAACTACTAATTAATTAGCTAAAAACAATCAATAGATTAATCAAAAATGAAATGATCATTAGTAGCAGTCTCAGTAGCAGCCTTAATAGGACAATACCTGTGTTATCATATAGTATTTTGCTTTTCTTATCTTAATATTTTGGAATCACTTATTCTTTTTGTCTCTACTGCTTCAAAAGCTTAATTTCCCCTTGTTATCATTATATATTATTTACAGGACTAAGCAAACTCTAATGCCACGGATATAACAAGGCTTAACATGTTAAGTCATTCATAAACACCTCTGTCGCGCGGTGCATTTAACTGCACAGTGTTATCAGGCAGGAACATGGTCAGTATCACCTGTAGTGTAGCACATTCCTTCACACTCCTCAACTCACTTAACTCTTCCTCACTCAATCCAAGTAGCTAAATGCATAAACCAATCTATTGACAGCTGAAAAATTGTCAAGCTGAAGGTTACTCTTCCCTGTCAATACACACACGGCCAGTTAATAAAAATGATCTGCAGATTATTCTCGACTTTATCTCATCAACTGCTGGCAACTACTAACAGGGCTACCCACAACACAACGGGCACGTCCAATCAGCTTTCATGGGAGTTTGACTGATCCTCCCCACAGCCAATCAGCTTCAAGAATACCACGGTCTCAACTGATCAGTGCCCTTATTTCGAGAGTAAAATGTCAGCCATATTTACAGTTTTAAAACACAGTTTAAAGATTTCCAACGCTTTAAAATCTAATCATGGTTTAGTGATGTTGAAGCAGTGCTTCAGTTGTTCAAGACGGGATAAGTGAGGCAATGAATTCTGGGGCTCTGACATAAAAGTGCCGAGACAAGTAGTTAAAAGATAGCAGCTAGCTAACCTGCTAACTTTAACAGATGGGTAGTACCAACGTTAGCTGGCTGGTTATTTTTTTAACGCTGACAAAGCGCAGGACAAGTTAACCGTCGTTAGCTAAAATGGAGTTAAAAGTTATATAATAAAGAAACGATATGTAGCAAACTTGAGCCATCTTACCTATTATGGCAACTGACTGACACAGGTAGCTCGACAGCCGGGCGGTCTAAAGCCGCTTCCACAGTAATGGTTGCCTAGCCAGCCGCCTTACTTGCTGAGGTCCCGGAGCTAATAGCTACCGTTAGCCAGCTCCAGTTTGCTGGTACAGCCGGTATATTTCACTAATTTATAACGCTCCTGTTTCTTCACAACACGGCGTTTGGGAGGCAAGCAATCAGCCCCAAAAGATTACTGAGAACACAAATGGTATATCTGCTTTAAAAATCTGAGAAAAAGCTTATTGTCGACCCAATTTTGTGAGAAGGAGAAACACTAGCCTCCTTCGGCTAGCTGGCTAGCTATTTGGGTCCAGAGTATCTGCTAAATCGAAATTAGCTAAAGTAAAAGCACAAGACTTCCGGATACATCCTCCAAAATAAAGTCCTTATTGGACTATATTATGTGAGTTTCATTTCATCCTAACTCAGCTCAGAAATTCAACAACAACAACAATAATAATAATGATAACGACAATAATAATGATAATAATAATAATGATGATAATAATAATAATAATAATAATAATAATAATAATAATAATAATAAAATATACACGGGGCATTTTTCTGATAACCTTTTCACAGTATTTCATTGACATTCAGTCTAAGACAAAATGCTGTAACGCTAGTTATCAACACATATTGAAATGTGCCAAAAGAGCAAGAGGGCGGCCTAGTTATTTGATGACAAAGTGCAGATATTCTTTCCCACACATCCTGTTTACAGCTTTGACAGTTCTTTCAGTCCTGCAATTATTTATTTATACTGTATATTTTAACAAACGAGTACTCTTACTTATAATAGTCTTGTATCGTAACACACTTATTTATAGGCCCTATTTTTAGCATTATTGTTTTATTTGTTGTCTGTGTATATATGGTAGTATACATACTTTTACGCATTTGTTTTCTATATACAGTGTTATACATTGTGGTATAATGCACATTTCTTTACATACCTCTTATTTAAAATTTCGTATAATTTCTCTATTCTTGAATGGAAGCAACTGCAAATTAACCAAATCCCCCCTAAACTCGATCATTAAATTATTTCTGATTCTCATTCATTTGTACTGCTTTTAAATCATGCTTTTTCTGTTGTCTTACTATTTCCTGCTGTGACACGCCATATTTCAATATGTTTGAGGTTTCATCCATCCATAGTTTTTACAAAGTTCAGTGACTTAAATTTCGTTTTTTTGTCTCTTTGTACGGGACATTCTAGTATAAATTCCTTTAAAACAGTGTGTTGCTTTTGAAGCAAGATTTTTTCAGTACTGATAGATCAAATAGTTGCGCAGAACGAGTTTTATTCATATTTACAGTAGTTTATGTTCTTTTACTTTGAAGCCAAATGTCTCACTACCGCTAGTACGGTAGCCTGTGGTGTATCTTGATAACAGCAGACGGATACAAGTTTAGCCCGCCCCCTTGACGTCACCAGGGCACGATTTTCGCGCGCAAGCTACTTAACAGGGTCAATGACAGATCACCGTTTGTGTGGATCTCACTGCAGCTTTATGCATTCTAAATGTGTAGTTTTTAATCCAGACAAGACATTTTTAAAACAGAGCTCTGAACTACAACTAGACAGTTTTCACTGGAGCAGAAACCTGAGTCCTGTCACCTCATGTACACAAACATGTGCACACACATGCACACCATGGATTTAATTGTTTATTCTATTCATATGCACACATGCACACACATTCATACTCAGAGAAATAGCAACAGTACTTTGTCATATTTGTATAACATAGTTAAAATGATTCTCATCAGCAGCAATATGTCCAGTGCAGGATCCCCAGTCAAATAGATGACACTGAAGTAAACAGAATAACCTTTCATATTCAGAAGCTGCTACTAACTGGAAATATCCACAACAGCTGGGCTTATAATTGTGTGCAAGTGTAAAGTTATGATATATACAGCATGGCAGACATGACAGTAGTGAAGTATGGAACCACAAAGTGATACAAGCATCATGCACACACACCATCATAGTCACATATTCCACCTGACACTGGTGACATATTGCACATTCGCACATTAATGTCTAATCTTTTTGGGATCTTTGTTGGTTAGTTGGTTTCAGATCATTCACTAGCAAAACCCAGACTTTGTCCCTTGCTGATCATTCGAATTAAAGTAATAGTTTGGATTATTTGAGGCAGGGTTGTATGAGGTATTTATTGATAGTCAGTGTGTTATCTGCAGTTGGTGGTGGCTGGCACTCCCCAGTTTGGAGGACAGAGGAGCACCTCTGAAGCTAAGCAGTGTACTGCTTTAGTAAGCATCTACAACAAAAGGTATTTTAGCCCCTTAAAAAAAGTCCACCTAAAAAATATTAAGTGTATGCTATATTTTGAATATTTTCACCACTTTACCTTGCCTTTAGACAGCCTTTTCAGACCGGAAATAGCCATTATCTAAGACGAATATTGCTCTCTACACACCAACCAAACTCCACAGGCAAAATCAGTCATTTTACCGCACAGAACACAGGAGTCGCTTGTCTACCACTGCCTCCATCTATTAGTTTGTTTCTGTTAATGTGTGACTTCAGAGGTTTAAAGGGATAGTTTGGATTCACCAAAGTCAAACAATAATACAAAAAAACTGTTTCCTATTGGAAAAGGACCCTAGATGGCAAAATAAAGTGGTGAAAATATTCTAAAATATAATGTCCATTCACCCTTTTTTGAGTGTGTAAAATACCCTTTGTTGCTGACCTTGTCCACAGCAGTTCATTGCTCAGCTTTCATGCTGGTACTCATCTTTGGTTCTCCAAACTAGGGACGTGCCGGCCGTCATCTACTGTAGTTAATGCACTGACTATCAATAGGTGCCTCACCCAACCCTGCATCAAATAATCTGACCTATCCCTTTATCAAAATGTAAAGATGCTATTTACACCTCAATAGTGCACTTCTTAATCTGTTGGTGTAGTCTTTCTTGGGCAGCAACATTTACTATTTGCTGCAGAAACAAAACTTCATACAAATCTTGTCTTATTCTTTAATTGTAAAACAATATTACAGTAAATCTTACAGTAAACCCTGTGACAGTTGGTCACGATAAACTTGCAAGGCAATCCACTGAGAGGAAATGTGTAACATGGAGAGCAATCTACACTTAGGGAACAATTGCACATTACTAAAAAAGAAAAAAAGGTGTGTCAGTTTTCACTCTCAGAACACTGATATAATGTCTCGACATATCCAGGGTAAAAGAAATAGAGTGAATCCATGGCTGGAATATACAAGGGCACCATTGGCTGTATGCTGTGTAGGTTGGGGCATCAGTAGTTACAAGACATTCATCTGGTCATGGAGACATAGTCAGGGTGTTTTTCCTCTTGGAGTCCCGCCGTGGGAACGGCACAAAGCTTTTCACCTCTTTGAAACATAACCCTGTGGGCAAAAGTGGAAAACCATTTGTTTTCTGCATGTGCTGCATGTCCACAACTCCAATAATAATTTAAACAGAAAGCCATTATAAAGGCATATCGGCATTTTAACATGAATTATTTATTACCACATTAACAGAAGACCTGCATCAGAACGTCTGCATAGTCAATCATCCAACATGGCCAAACAAGGTAAACAGGATCCAGTATAAGACATTGTCAAGTGCTGTCAAGTGTCCTCTCTTATATAACAGCATAAAAAAATAATGTCTGTCTATATTCTGTGAAAGGCCACTTTTCTAAAAAATGTGTAGTGTCTGTACACAAACCAGACTATGCAGTATATTATAGCAATTTCTTTCGATAGTGTTTGCTTATTGTTTTTCACTTACGTTTCCACTCATCCAGGGACAATGTGGCGTTGTCATGGCTGTCATCATATGGCGAAGACTCAGGAAAGTCGTCGGGGTCCCTCAGGCTGTCGAAATACGGATGCTCCAGAGCTAGTTCAGCTGTGGGCCTCTCGTCTCCGTCCAGGACCAGCATCTTCTCCAGCAGGTCGATACCTGCAAATGGCCAGAAGCACAGAAAAAAAGCAACAATTTGATCAAACACAAAAACCAAATTGTACAAATCAGTTGACATATAAAACATTTTTAATGACATTAGCTTTTTAGCGGGTTATTTTGTACCTTCCTAGCCAGACATTGTACATTCTCAGAATGTTCTGAGAATGAGATGTGCAACATTTTCAATTTT
Source organism: Lutjanus campechanus (assembly GCA_027495735.1). Taxonomy (NCBI): domain Eukaryota; kingdom Metazoa; phylum Chordata; class Actinopteri; order Lutjaniformes; family Lutjanidae; genus Lutjanus; species Lutjanus campechanus. The sequence goes on along the minus strand of JAJHUR010093913.1, from coordinate 11,789 downwards.
TTTGGAATATGCTATAGTGTTCTTTTTCGGTCCTATTTAAGTCCTTCCATCGTGTTCCCAGAATGTTTTCAGAACATTACATTACATTACAGGAGCTTTACGAGACGTAAAAATGTTTACAAGTTATTTTTGATTAATCCTCACAGGGCTGAGCCCATCCTTTGTGTTGGGAGCAGAGAGCAGTCACTGCACCTGGGGAGAAACTCCAGTTCTAAGCCTGAAGTAAAGTAAAG
>JAJHUR010093913.1:0-11391 GCA_027495735.1 Lutjanus campechanus | reverse complement strand
TCCTTTTTTTTTTTTTTTTTTTTTTTGGCCTTTTGTGCCTTTATTTACAGTGATAGCTGAAGAGTAGACAGGAAAGGGGGCAGAGAGAGGGGATGACACGCAGCAAAGGGCCGAGGGCGGAAGTCGAACCAGCGGCCGCTGCAGAGGACTACAGCCTCAATACATGGGTCGGACGCTCTACCCACTGAGCTAAACGTCCGCCCCTTCCTAGCCAGACATTGTACATTCTCAGAATGTTCTGAGAATGAGATGTGCAACATTTTCAATTTTTTTGGAATATGCTATAGTGCTCTTTTTCGGTCCTATTTAAGTCCTTCCATCGTGTTCCCAGAATGTTTTCAGAACATTACATTACATTACAGGAGCTTTACGAGACGTAAAAATGTTTACAAGTTATTTTTGATTAATCCTCACAGGGCTGAGCCCATCCTTTGTGTTGGGAGCAGAGAGCAGTCACTGCACCTGGGGAGAAACTCCAGTTCTAAGCCTGAAGTAAAGTAAAGTAAAGGAGATTTATCCCTAATATCCATGTTTTTGAGGATGGAAAAAACTGGAAACTAAATGTTGATGTGCTAGACGTGTGCACAAAAAATAGAGCATTTCTGCTTATACTGCTGGACTTGACATCCCCAAAGCTTCCTAGAAGTAACATTATTTAAGTTAAAAGCATGTCACACTTTTGTTTTGGATTCTCTCTACAAAAATATTCATTTCCTTTTCATCTGGCTTCATCAACACTTTGGTTCAGCAATGTTACTGTAATTTAACAAAATGGCAAATAGGCAGACAAAACTTGTTCTATAGTCTAATGAAATGTTGTATTGTGACCAACAGAGAACCAAATGGGAATGTAAGTGCTAAAAGTTCTGCAAGTCTGAAAAGGAACCTTCTCACATGACAAACAGGGAACCATATGGGAACATTCTGTTTATGTCCCAAAATTTGTAACGTTGCTACATGACCATAAAATAACCAAAATGGTTTGTGCTCCTGGTACATCGCATAGCAACAGGGAGAGTTATTATGGTGTTACATCATTCAGAGTAAAAAAGTGATAACATGAACATTTCAAGCAAATGAAACAGATCATTACTTCAACAACAAACGATTGATCCACAACTGCTGAGGAGGACCAGCACTGTGGACAGCAATAAAAGACTGCGCTGGGACTAAATGTGTCTCAGGTGTGATAAAAACCTAATGGTGAAAATTTGTGGACTGGTCGAGCCCGGAAAAAAATGAGCTGTGGCCAAACTCACCCTTTGCGCTGGCTCTGGGGAACAATGTTGAGAAGTCTTTTCGGGGATAGCGAGGAAGGGCCTTCACATAATTTCTGGCCTGTTGAAATAAAGGGAAATAAAACATTTGGCAACACTGCCATGCAAATCAAAGCAACAGCTCATACTGCATCTGTTCAGCTTCGCACGCACACCATGTATTTCACCTGTGGGTGTGTATTAGAATTATTCCAATAAACTACATAAGTATATTTTCAAAGACATCATTTTTTTCCAACGAGAAAGACAATAGTTCATACATGAAACTGCTCAAAATAAGATCTGTGGATTATTTGGAGTAACCAGGTCATGCTTTTTTTTTTTTTAAAAGAGACAGTGGTTTTGAATTGACTTACATGTAATTTTTTGGTGCTTTGAGCACCACAAGCGGAGTGCCATCTAATTCCATTATACCGGAGAGAGGACAGACATTTCTCTCACACACAAGCCCTTTAAATAACTTGATTTTCCACAATCCCTTCCTGCAACTTTTTTTTTTGTTGACGCCCTGACTTTTCCTCTAGTGCCACCCTCAGGATAAATTTAATTTTATTACTCCCACAGCTGGTAAATGTCACAGAATGGCAACAACTTAAGCATATTGTTTTTGCTGGATTTAAGGTATATTGCAGCCTCTGAGGGCTGCTAGTGGGGCTTTAGTCTTGTTGGTGTTATTTTCAGGGGTTTCAGTGAAGGATTTGTGTTCCTTGTTCCAAAGGATTTTAGAAAGATGAGGCACCCCATGTCCCCGCATCCTGTGATTTACTGCAACTTACAGCAACTACCAGGAAACACACTGTTACCTTAAACAAATGATGGATTTCTCTGCTTTTGAACATTGTTGGAAACATTTTGGGATAATGTAAGTACACAACCGAACAAAAAATATATGACATATGATCATGTTATGTATTTGGACATTTAAACACTGAAATGTTACATATTACAGCTTTAAAGTTGGTGAATAATAGTAGTAATGGTAGTGGAATAATAGTTTGATGACATATATGTGTATTTATGACATACATACACTATAATTTGCCCTACCTCTTGACTGTCTAGTTTCTGTACGAACTCCGGTCCAGGCACTCCAGTCACTTTCATGATCTGAGTCAGCTGGTCCATGTCTGGTAGTGAAAGGGTTACAATCAAGGACTTTTAAACCTGGGATGTCCCGGTGGATCAATAAGCAAGTGTCCACTCAAATGCAGTGGAAAGTAGGGCGTCCAAGCAGCCATAAAACAGAATAATAAATGAAATTGAGAGCCACTTGATGACAGCTTTATTTGCTAGCTGGTGCTGTAAATCAGTTAAGTGCATTAGGTGCAAAAAGATCATTAAAAGCAGGTATAAAACATGTAGAAAAAGTAATATGTGATATAGTGCAGCAGTGGTGGCTGGATTGGATGTTGCTTGAGGACACGTGTTGCTTTTGCTGCCTGTAATATACCGTCTCTGTCTTTAGTGTTCCAATCTGCACCTGATTTATAGAACCATTATCAAATAAAACGGTCACTGTGTAATCAAGAGGCTTTCAGTCTCCTTTATGATTACACTGATTTAATAAAGTGACATTAAAACTTGATGAGAATCATACACCACTTTTACACCTTGCATTAAAATGCGTCTCATATCCAGATTGTATCTGGAAATGATTTAGTCTGACTACATTTGCATCTGGTACTAATGTGTGTCTCCAGTGTCCACATTGAGATCCGATCAGGATCAGAGTTGCTAAATCTTTTACAATAAAAAGAGCTAGCACTAGCTCCAGAAGTCGCTAAAAGTCACCAGATGATGCCATACACTCATTTGCATATTCCTGTCATTATTGTGCATTCATTTGCATAAAGTTGGCTGTGTTGATTGCAGCGAGGGTGAGATCATCTTAGGCCATTTAAAAGGCTGGGGGTGGAGGGGACAGGAGCCCTGAAACAATGAACCCCAATCATTTTCTTGCAATGATATGTCTTTTTTGTGGGCTATTATTTAATATTCTGAGCTAAAAATTTTGAAAGCTTGAACAAACTCACTTTCTTTGTCTTTTTTTGTCCTGGGACAAATGTGTCCCTCTGAAAAAAAGAACAACTGGCCGTAGCTGCTGTCACTGATAGGATCCCAATCTAGAGAAGGATTGAGAGAAGCTCACTCGCGCACTTCAAAAAGTTCCAATCCAGAGAAAGTTTCAGAGTGAGAGCGTCAGCATATTCACATAAACTCACTACAACTGAGCTCCCTCCCTGTGGCGAGCATCATCCTCGTGCCTGCCACACACGCCACTCAGTGCATGGCGCAAGAGGAGAGGAAGACCCCGGCACTGTTGGCAGACGGTCGCTAAATTTGCTAAATCGCTCTAATCCCCTGCGCACATCATTTTTATATATGGATCGAAAACACATGTGCGTATAACGCTTAATGTGATCAGAATGCATCCCTGACCACCTCCGGCGGTGGTTTGGCCCATCGGATCATTTGGGTGCATTTACATATTTAATTCCATGTGGTCAAGCAATGTCTGATTGCAATCTGATCACCCAAAATACATTTCAGTGCAAAGTGTAAAGGGGGTCATACAATACATTTCCATCTCTGTATACGGAAATATATGTCATTATTTCACCTCACACAAGCTTCAAAAGTCACAAGTCCAGTGGAACGGACGGAGCACATGAAAAGGATACAGTCTTTTCCTTTGAAGAGGGTTTTTCCGTTGATCATTTCTGCCATGATACAGCCCACAGACCAGATGTCCACTAGAATAAACAGCAAAGACAAAACACATCAGTAAGATCCGGAGCAGAACACACATCAGTAAGAGTGTTTTAAGTTTAGCTCAGTGCAGCAGAAATGAGGAAAGTGGCATTTATATGCGAGGGAAAAGTTCCTGTTCACGAGAGATCTATTGTGCTGTTTATACTGGTAAAAACTCGGTGAGTAATAAAATCCTATGAAGGGTGTAAACTTGCCAGGATTGCTTTCTGTGCTACATTCCTTTCTGTGGATGCTGTTTACAAAATGAAAAACCACTATCTCCTACAGAAGCATAAATCCTGGGAGAGCCAGTTCCATTGCAGTGACAGTTCTGTCATTGAGTCTCAGCACTATCAGGCTGCTGTCAGACGCATCTGTGTCAACTGCTAACAGATTAAAGGGAAAAAGATTTATTGTCAGAATGACACCCATGCTACTTCAAATGTCATGCACCGACGACAGGATTATATATATATATAAAAAAAAACTGCTGACCCATGAAGTGCCATACAAGCCACTGCTGAAAGAAAGACATCCCAGTAAGTGGAGTTTTCATAAGACAAACAGCAAACAGTTACAGTTACAGAACCGACAGGCCGACTCAGTACTGAGACAACAGCAAGAATATGTAACAGCTACAATCATCTTGCCAGTCTGGGTGTAGTGCATCCAGTTCAGAATGACCTCAGGTGCCCGGTACCAACGGGTCACCACGTAGCCCGTCATCTCAGCGTCGGTACTGCGAGCCAGCCCGAAGTCCAGGATCTGCGTAAGAAGCAGAGGAGCAAATCACAATCCAGAACAAAAAACTGTCAAGTTAATTTATTATTTGCTAAGTGTTACATTTTTACATGCAGTGCTTAATATATCACATATTTTCATACATCAATAATAGGACCAATAACAATATTAGGGAATAAAATAATTCTGATATTGATATATCTGCTGGTGGTACAATAATCCCTCAAATGTGCTCAACACTTGACAAAGATATGTAATGGAGGCAGGATACTTTTCGGGCAGACAATTAAAAAACATAATACAATAATATCGGCGGATCGATATATCTGTCAGGCTATAGTCAATAATATATGCTGTAGAGCTTGACTGATATTGGCCTATCGCCTATCGATGTATCGTCTATATCGGTATCGACATACATGTTATGTGCAACTATATAAAAGTTGTTTTTTTTAAACAGAACTTTACACAGATTGCTTTTATTTGTTTGCTTGTTCGACTTTATTTTATGTATAGTTGATACTTCTTTTTAATTCAGCTTTATTTTATACATATATTTTGCTCTGTGTTTTTTTCATTTATAGTTTTTTTTTTTTTAAGTTTACTGTTTCAGTGCCCTGATATCATTTTGGACAATTAAGTTTATTGTTAAACTGTAAAATATCCTGCCTCTATTACATATCTTTGTCAGTGTGTTAACCACTTCTGGGGATCATTGAAAAAAATGTGTTTACGTATATTATTCTAAATTCTGTGTATTATATTCTGTATGAAGAATTTTGAACAATATATCAATATCAGATTTTTTTAAAAATCCCTAATATTAGAATCAGCATCAACATTGGTCTAAAAAAAAAATCCAGTAATTGTCAGGCCCTAATATGTAGTTTCCTCTATAAAGCTAATTTTATGTCATGTATCCTGTATTTTATTACATCTTTCTTTGTACTGACTGAATCCTATTATTTTGCTGCTGCAGCGGCCCTCTCATTTAAGTTTCGTCATGTTTTTCTAGTGCGATCCTTCAAGGCACAAACCTTCAGTTCACAGTCTTGGTTCACGGCCAAGTTTCCAGGCTTCAGATCCTGTAAAAGAAAATGAGCTGAGTGATGGTTACTCATTGCACATGGTGATTAACAGTAAATGGTAGAGTTTGTACTGAGACTTCGTGCTTGTAGCCCCTGTGACCTAACATGGCTCAGCTGTTTCCCTCAAAGTAATTGTGGAGATTTTAAACAGGGATTCGATGCTGTGACTCAACTATAAACTGACCAGAAGACTAATTGCAGCTTTTGCGGAGTCATTCATAAAAAATACTGTGACATAACACGTGATAAATGTGGCACTGTTTGTGAACTCTGATAACACCTTTACTGAGTTAGAGAGTAACAGCAGGGTAACACTTTAACAGAGTGTACACAACCATGTTATCTACAGTCCAAACACACAGGAACACACAGTTAAACACATATCCAGAGCTCATCCACCACAGTTTAGTCATAATTAGCATAAACGATGAATATGTAATAATTAAAGCATGTTAAAAAAGCTGCATTGCCCAAGTGTGCACATAGTGTTTGTAAATCTACTATTTCTCTGCAAAGTAAACAAGAAAATAATAGATTTAATAGTGGATCTTTCAGGTTGAAATCCTGCACAAATTGCTACTATATTTCTTCAAACAACGACAAGAATAAATTTGAATAATATTTTTTCGTGATACTTTTGGCACCATGAGTCCATATTAATAGTGAAAGGTCACTGGGTGTCCAGGTGAAAGTGATTAAATGCCATTAATATCTGTCTGATATGTACAATGCTGTATTGGTCTAACCCTATTTTCCCTGCTCCAGACACACACACACACTCTCACAAGTCTTGGCACTGGTGCTGACGGGTGTGGCCTAACAGCTCTAGACATGCAGTCGGACATCAGAGGCAAGTGAACTCATCCTACCTGTTGGGGCAGAGTTTGATCTGACTCAGTAACAATGACAAATTCAAACATTCCCATGTCCGTCTGTAGTACGGGAAGAAGTACACGTCTGCCGTCTGAGGCAGAATAATGTGCAGTACGAACCACTGCACATGTTACTATTTCTTAACACCAGCTTGTAAAGGTACATTTATCGTAGACTAAATAACGGACCCAAAATAAAGTAATTTCCCCCTTTTTTTCTTCTTCAGTAACATGTGACTTGCACTTACCCTGTGAATGATTCCAGCCTTGTGAATATACTACGAAAAAGGGAGAAACAGAGCACAGAGCAGATATTTTTATTGTCGTCACGCCAACTTTTGGGATTTTATTTATGGTATTCTGCGTCTTTATAATATGTTTGTTTACATAATGGTTTCATTATTATACATGTTTATACAATCCTAGCTAGAAACTGTAGTTCTCACAATGTTCTGAGGATGGTGTGATCCTTTAAAGAATTTTGGGGACGTTATTTGGTGGACTCTCAGAGAACATTCAGAACATTCTGGGAATGTTTAGGGATACCATCCCGCTAAGAAATTTGACTTCTAATTATACTTCATGTTCTCATGATGCTTTACGATAAATGTCGCATGCGTCTGTAATGTAGACCTTCCCGGCTCACCCTGAGTCCACAGAGCATCTGGTAGACGAGGAACTGGACTTTGTCTTCTGAGAGGTGACCTCGCACCTTCGACAGGTCAGTAAACATATAAGGCATCACCAGGTAGCTGAGAGAAAGAGAGGAGGAGCAAACAAGAGAATGAACGGACAGACGGACATTATGATTAGATCTATTGAGCTGTCTACATCATATATAACTATTGATAATCGATAGTTGAACACGTTAACATTTGATAATCAGTTAATCATTAAGAATTAATTAGATACAAAACACGTCTTTTATTCTAGTTTTATTTAAACAATACTAGCAGCACATTAATTATGAGCAATTACGTGAAACAAAACAATGTCAAAATGAGTGCAATTACTGCCATTTCTATACCAACACAGTAGACCGAACCAAAACCTGTGAGCTCCAGAGAAGAGGAGGTACACCAAACGTTCAATATTGATTCATAGATTTTTTTCTCGGTTAAATTCCTAAAGGCGATTAATCTATTAATGATTAACCATTAACATTCCTAGTCTATACAAAGCTTTGTTCAGTCAAGATCACAATTAATACACCACAAAAAAGCTGTGTTTTGCAGGCCGCTGTCATTTTCCACACCCTGTTAATGCTGTAATCCACGCCTTTTCATACTTTCATTAAGGAGCTTAGGTTTCTTGTGCATGTTTACGTAACACTCATGTTTGTACAACTTCAATATATGAATCCTCTTTGAACTGTCATCCCAATTTGCTGCTGCAAAGGTGTAAGTTTACAGCTCAGTGTATTCATCTTACCAGCACACTAAACTTAATTAGACATAAAACAGACATCAAAACCATTTAAAAGTACCCAAACTCTACTTTTCAACTATAAAAGGCCACATAAAATTAATAAAATGCTTTATTTTCACGTCTTGTCTTAAAAACCGTCAGTTTGACCGACTGCGAAGTTGTATATTTTAGTGTTTGCAGTACTCAATGCTGTGTCATGAAGCATAAATCTAGATTCAGCCAATCATATTTAGACTAATCTGGTTCTCTGACACTCTACTGAGTGTAGAGACCAATGAGATCATGACAGAGAACCGCCACTGATTTTTGAACAATCCTCTCTGAAAACCACAGTTTTCTTAAGTTGCAAATTCATTCTCTTTCATTTGAAATCCACATTCTGCTGAAGTAAATATTTACCACAGAGAACTTCGGCTCACTGTCGGACTGTTTACATTATTAACTGTCCCGGTAATTTCTAGGATGGGTTTATTTTTCCATATTAAGAGTTCCTTCACCAAGACCTTCAGTTTTTACTTGATTTGTGGGTTTTGGTATCTGTATAAAATGTTAATTACTGTGACACCCACACTATTCTCAACAAAAAAAAAAAACATTATAGCATACACTAAATGGACACCCTTGCTTTGGGCTGTTACTCATCATATGAGATAAATACCAAAATATAGATTTTAGTTCCATTTAAAGGGTAACTTTGGTATTTTTCAACCTGAACCTGTGTCTGACATGTGCGATGTGGTCTAATGTGCATCGTGCCCTAATTAACATTTTAATACTGACATCTGGAAAGTCATTAGCTTTTCAGAATAAGTCTGGGAATTGGACATAAAATGTGGAGGTGTACGAAGCAAAAGCCACTGTAATGTCATATGTTATACGGCCAAAAGTATGTGGACGTGTGAGAATGTTGAATATGGGCATTAAAAGGTAACTAAAGTATTTTTCATCCTGGACCCTATTTTCACATGGGTTTTTTTTGTGTTTAAGTGACTAATGAGGAAAAGAATTTTTGAAATCGGTCCAGTATTGAGGGAGATCACTGCAGCCAGCATAACCGAAACTACGTTACAACATAATCCCTCCGGACAACTGCACACTGCCAAAGCACGTCCACTAGAACTGCTTGTTTTTGCCACCGACAGACTCAGATTGATTTTCCAAGTGTCTGACATAATTATGGAAAGGATCACTACAGAGACAGACCTTTTTTTTCCCAAGAGTAAGATCCTTTTGTATAAACAGAAGCTCTATTCATAACCACCAGAGTCCGTTTACAGAAACACTTTTTTTTATCTTTCATTCAAACTCAACAGGAACAAAATAAAACTCACCAAAAAAAGTTTTCCCACTTTTCCAACAATCACCACCTTTGGTTGTTTGGTTAATTCTCTGAGGTAGATGTGAAAATATTCTAGTTCCACATGCTGTTTCGCCCGGTTGCTTCTCTGATCTCCAGCCGATCTTTGGTCTATCTTTGTTGGGATCCTGTACATAATTTTGTCAGACACTTATAACAACAATCTGAGCCTGTCAGTGCCAAAAACAAGAACCTTTAATGGACTTACTTTGACGGTGTGCAGTTGTCTATTAGGATTACACTGCAGACTGTTCTGCTGGCTGCAGCAGTCTCGCTTAATATTGGACCAATTTCAAAAATTGTTGTCCCCATTAATCACTTGGACACAAAAACACTGGAAAATAGGGTCCAGGTCGAAAATACCAAATCTATCCTTTAAGAGAGGTTTTAGAATCACATGTTTAACACTCACACATGGGTATAATATTTAGGTGTCCGGCAGATATCTCCAAAATTCAGCAAATCACACCAAAGCTATCTAGATGGATAAATAGCACTACAGATAAGGAAAGAGGGAAAATTTGTACTTTTGATTTTAGGGTGAACTGTCTCTTTAATGGTGGCATGATGCACATTAGACCACAGCAAACATGTCAGACTCAGTAACCTGATGAACTCCTGTCCGAAGAGCATGAATAATAATAATAATTTAAAAAAAAATCTTTCATCACTCTGGAGACCGACCTATTGTTCAACCAGCAAAGTACAGAACAATCCTCGTCCCTGAGTGCTCTGCAGCCCTACAGACGTTACTTCAGGTGAATACTAAAACCTGCAGCTCATCAAAGGTGTGCCTGTTTCTGCCTGAGGGCTTTGCTAATAAGTTGAAAAATACTCACAAGTCCTGAATGTCATCGAGGCCTGAGGCAGGTGTAAACACATCAAGGAGTCCTATCACCTGGTTGGAATGAAAGAACAAAGTGACGAGTACTGAAACCCAACACAAGTTAAAAGTACAGTCTGATAAAGGAAGCAGGAACTACTCACATTTTCATGCTTCATGTGTTTGAGCAGCCGGAGCTCTCGGTAGGCCCTCTTAGCGAAGATCTCCGACTGGAAGGGCCTGTGGAGCTTCTTGATGGCCACTTTCTCTTTAGTCTTTTCATTTATTGCTGAGCTGTGGTGAATAATGGAACAGGTCGTTAGCTCTGCACTATGGGTCTGTGTGTGCCGTCTAGTTTCACTATGATTTCCCGCTTTTGAAGTCGGTGCAGACTGAAAATGACATGACGGTCTATTTTGAGGTTTCACTCTCGCTAACAAAGTCTTGCATGCGGAGGAACAGTTCATGAGACTCGTTCTGTTAACTGAGTGGGGGGGTCTGTGGTTTATTGAGTATCAACCTGTAAATGTTTGGCAGCTCGTGATGTGCATGTCTGCAGTGATCTGCAGGGCACTAAATTGTGGGCGGAAAGGCTTGTTAGGCTATTTGGAGGCACATCCACCAACACACATTACACACACCACTTGTGCATAGTGCCTTGAACAACATCAGCGCACTAAAGTCAATTTCACAAACATCTATAATAAATACAGTACATCTCACTGACACAGTAGCTATGAAACAGCTGATTATGCTTCTGTTTTATTGTTTCCTTCTTTTTCTATCTTTGCAGTTTCCCACAAGACGGATGTGCAATTGTGCAAAATTACAGATAATAGTGGTGGCTTGATCCCAGTTCATCAGATGGTGCGTCTTATAAAGGTCAGACATTTTAATCTATAACAGACCACAACTCCCACACTGTAGAACGCTTAAAACCATGGTAACCATAATTAGCAGGCTACTATCTGCAGATCTAACAACAGAGGCACCACAGTCTGCTATGATGGATGTTAAACCGTTTCGACTTTTTCATTTTATTAAAAACTATTTT